>CAEGAE010067335.1:0-13079 GCA_903067095.1 Girardinus metallicus | reverse complement strand
TGGACCGAAGGGGTTCCTGAGGACGAGACAGAGGGGTCAGAGGTCAGGCTGCCTACTGGTTCTACTGGTTCCTCTCCTGGACTCACCCAGTGTGGGCGTTGTGGGTCTGCTGGAGACGGCGCCGACGCTAAGACGAGGCACCGATATCCGTCCGGCGGATGACGACACCTGCAGAGGAGGAGAGGTAAGAGGTCAGAGGTCATCAGAGTGGGGGCGGGTGGGGGTGAGGAAGAGGAGCAGACCTTCTTCTGGATGGACTTGAGGCGGTAGTTGGGCGCGGTGAGGCAGTAGCGGTCAGGCGGCAGGCGCGGGCCGGTGTAGGGCTTGATGAGCGGCAGCGGCGTCTGGTTCTTCTGCCGCGCTGCCTCTAGCAGGAACTGGACACAGAACACAGCATGGACACCAGAACCAGAACTACAACCGGGCCCTGGGCCACAGGGGGGCGGGGCTTACGTCTCGCGGCGGCGGCGAGGTGAAGGACTGGTCCATCCGGCACTGGATGGCCAGCTTGATGTCGTCAGCGTCCACCGCAGACTTCTTGGCGTGAGACGCGTAGATCTTAGCGTCTTCGATGATCGTCGTCACGTATCCTGGAGACAGGAGGTGTTAGGGGTCACTTCCTGTTAGAGGTCAACCTCAGAGCACCCTGAATGGGTCAAAGGTCACCTGATCTGAACTTTCTTCTTTTCAGTGACTTACTGTAGGTGAACTCCAGCATCTGGTTGATGACTCGAGGCTCGTACTCCGTCACGCCCATATCCTTCAGGATCTGGATCATCACCTGGAAAACACGGAGTGGATTCATCAGGACCAGCCTGGTTCTGATGGGTCTGATGGGTTCTGGCCAGGCTTGGAAAATACTCTGTACTCTCTCTGCATCAATCAGACAGGAACATATTTTAAATAAAGTTTTTAATGTTTCTGTAACCATACCAGTGTCCTCTGGTCGCTCCTTTAGGCCGTGTTTTAAATCTGTTGGTAGCTGCTTGTTGAATTAGACCATTACATTAAAGCCAGAATCAGCTCCTTTCCAACAGTTATAATGACAATTAATTAATGTTAAGGTTCATAACAATAATTTGAGGAATAAAATCATAACTATGACAGATTTTAATCTCAAGTTTTGGTTTATTCTGATGATGCAACATTTATTTTACCAGATGAGTCACATGATTCTCATAACTTAATTTGCATATGAAGAGATGCAATCAATTAGATTTATGAAGAAGCAAAATGTCTCAAATGTTTCATTGAAATGAATGATTATTACATTTCATTGTATGGTTGCCCTCATTTCTGAGGAGGACGACCTTATGGAGGCAATAATAAAATAATAATAATAATAATAATAATAATAATAATAATAATAATAATAATAATAACGCGTTTCATCGGCACCTGTTTTAACATCATATAATACAAGATGATAATCTACTTCTATTATTATTAAATCTGATATTTGATTTATTGTGATTATTTAACCAAACATTTAGCTGACATTATGATTGAGCGTCATAACCAGGTGACCAAATTCACCACAACACCTCTCCGTTTTAAACCTCTGCAGTTAGCTTTAAGGCTTCAGCAAAAAACACAAATATAATGTATAATAAGCATAAATTTCATCTTCTGTAAACGTGTTTTGTGTTTAGCTAAAATCAATACACATTAATAAAATTAACTCAAATGTTTGTTTTTATTCCTACGATAGAAAACAGCGCGGAGCTAAAACCTAGCGGCTAACAGCTAAGCTAACAAGTTAAACAGAGTCTCTGTTCATTTTAGCTGCAGTTCAGAACAACTCCTAATATGACATAAACGGCTTTACTTCAGTCAAACCAAACAGTTTAATGTGATAAATGTCTGGAAGTTACCTGCGCATCTTTAGGGATTGTTTTCGGTGCAGACATCTTAGCGGCTACTGCTTCTGCTGCTTCACACTACACACAACAACACTGGCACCGCAGTGCAGTGCTGCCACCTACAGGTTCACACGCGGAACCGCACCGACTTATAATCTAAACTGGCTCAAATAGAACAGAATAGAACCAGGATAGTGAAACATCAACGATCAATGTTTTCTCACAAAGAAAACACAATTATATAAATGTACAAGAATATTGAAAAACATATAAACAGAGAATAAGAACAACACAAAATGAACAATTGGAAGCAAAACAACGATAATTTGTCCCCTTTTAATTTGCAGTATTACCTGTTGTTTAAATAGTCATTGATATTTATGGATTTCTTCACCTCTTCCGTATTTGTTATTTTATTTTGTCAAATATTTCACTCCTTCTCTCATCTCATCATAAACTTTAGCAGCAGTAGTGTTTATTTCCTTGTCAATCAGAAACATTTCTAACATTTCTATAAACTCCTTCTCTGTGTTATTCATCTTTATTATTTAAAACATAAAAAATGTGTCAAAATCTGCACAACAGTCATGAATATTTTAATAGGAAATCTGGATACACCGAGTGAGGAGAGAAAAAAGTGAAATTTCCCCTGAAACACATTGAGAATTCAACAAGATAGCGCTATAGTGCTGCAGAGCCAACAGGGAGCGCTGCAGGATAAAGAACAACATATGGACACATCAGTAAGTCTTCACGTTTCAGTTTCTATCAGCAGCTTAGTGAAGAAATCATAAGAGAAGAAAAACATTGAACCAGTGCCTTCCTCATTAATAATGATAATCAATAAGCTGAAGGTTATTATTCATGACTGGGTCACGACAAGAGGAAATCTGTTGAGAATCATAAACCAAGCTGCGTGCCGAGTCTTATCTGCAAAAAGTCTCTGCAGGTCGAAGGTCAACCACAGAGATCCGAGGACGCCCAGCAGAACCTTCACAGAACCTTTACAGAACCGCTACTGAGGCACACCAGAACATCTTCAGAACCTCTGAGCTGGCACCATTCAGAGGTCTGACTCTTCCTCTGGATCAGAACCAGCGACTCTCAGGTTAACATAGAGGTTCTGGAGAACTTCAGGCTTTCTGGACCCGGACATAATGGTTCCTGTTAGACTGGACCTCCAGAACCTGAAGAGGAGTCATGGGACCCAGCAATTTCCCATGATTCCTCTTCCTGACCCGCTTCGTCTGCAGCAAAGAAGAAACCAGGTGATGACATCACAGAATAATAATAACAATAATAATAATAATAATAATAACAGCTCCCTTAGGCAGCTGGTCCAGGAGTTTTTCACCGGGTTGTGAAGACATGACGAGTAGGGGTCACGCTGGTGTCAGCAGGTCAGCACCATGGCAACTGGTGATGAACTCAGGTGTCACTAAGCCTTTAGCTGCTGTTGGTTAACGATTGACTGTTTAATGGGAACACACACACACACACACCCACACACACCCTGATGGGGTTCTGCTGAAGCCCATCAGGGACCTGGCATCACCTCCCAGAACCTCCAGAACCGGGTCAGAATCTGAAGCAGGCCTCAACCCAGACCGGTTCCTGCCAACCCGTTCAGGTCCAGCTCAGCAGCCAGGTTCTACAGCTGGAGGTTCTGGAGGTAAATCACGAAGCTGGAATGTTGAAACCTCAGACATTATCACAGGGACGAAGGTTAACGAGGGGGAGATTGGAAGGGGCGGGGCCTCAGGACAGGGGCGGGGCCACGTGACATATGGGGCTCGGCTACATCGGGAATGGGGCGGAGCTTCAGGGAGAGCAGGTACTTAGCTATGCAGGTGAGAAACAACAGGCTGACAGAACTGGACCTTCAGAACCATCAGAACCTTAGTCCAGCAGATGGTTCTGACCGGTTCCAGGTTAGCGAGGTGAACCAGAAACAGAGAACCCATTAGGTCTTGGTTCTGGATGGTAGAACCAGCTTTAATTCTCTCCACTTTTTGGACCCAAACTGGTATCAAATCAGGACCAGAACCCAACCGGTCCAAATGGGTCCACATGTTGGTTCTGATCCACAAACCAGGTTTTCCTGCCAAACCATCAGAACTTGCTAAGGTTAATTGGTTTAACTTTGATTAGATCTCATCTGGGTCGGTGTTGGTTCTGCTCCATGTGGAGAAACTCATCAGTAACAAGACCGGACCGGAACCATACCAGAGCCAGATCAGAACTGGAGCAGAACCAGACCAGCTCTGGTTTCCTCTCTGCTTTATGGTTTCTCCTGGTTGATCTTCCTCTCATCAATTCAACTTCCTCTTCCTCCTGCAGCAGCCAAAGCAGACAGAAACTTTCCTGTTCTGGTTCTGACCCGTACCACCTTATTAAACTCATCGGCTCTGATCTTTACTGAATCTGAAATTATTTTTAATTTCATCAAAATGATAAAGTAAATTAATCTGACACTATAAAAATGTTCACTCATTTTTACCAATTTAAAACATTTGTGACATTAAAAGAACAATTACACTGCGCTAAGTTAAAATATTACTCAATTAAAAACAATAAAACGCATTACAAAATTGTGTTTTATTAAATCTAAGAAAATAACATTTTAGCAGTAAAGTTTACAATCATCACCATCAATAACATAAAGCAGTTTTACAGTCATAAAATAAAAGCACAAAAATAAACTGACCAAACTAAGCACACAATAATGAATTAAAAACTCAATTCACAACATAATAAAACGACACAGTTAAAACCAATAAAATCAACACTAATAAAAGTTAAAACAGTCCCAGTTTGGTTTGAGACCAGTGAATGTGAATGTTTTCAGACCGCTGACATGTTGCATGTGCAAAACTAATTTATTTTCTAAAATTAAGAAATGCAAAATTAACAGTTCAAACTGTAAAATTAATTAATTACAAATTAATTTAAAAATTATTCAAAACCTTAGAATAACTGCATTATTCTAAGGTTTTGCTTGAAATATATTCCGTTTTCATTATTAAATATTTAACATCTTTCTAATTTTCCACTTGAATTAATGTTGCTTTACTTCGTCACATTTCAGATTGTTTTCTGATCAATAAATAAAATTACATAATAATACTTACCGTTATTTTTTATAAATCAATTATAAAAATCGATATTATTACTAATATTACTACTATTCTTAACAATATAGTTTAAAGAAAACCTGAACTTCTTGGTTTAAAAAAATTATTTTTTATATGAATTTCATCACACAGAAATGTAATAATAATAAAACACAAAATAGATTTTTTTACTGAATAACATAACTAAATATGAAATGTTTATTTTCTAACAATAATTTAATAATTTCAACTTTAATATTGTTACATAATTAAATTAAATATTTGCTCATTTAATATTTTCTAAGACTAAAATAAAACCATGAATAAAAGTAAAGTGGCATTTATATAAAAGCGTCTTTATAGTGAATAAATCTGACAAAACCTGCGGAGGATCCGGAGTCACTTGGAATACCTGAGCTGATAGCGGTGAGCCGACGGGTCTTACTGGTAGGTAGGCACTGGTAGAAAAGCACCCTGTACCGGGTGGAGAACTGTGAATGAACTGGGAACACTGGTCCAGCTGGTGTGAGCTGAGGAAGGCGCCGTCCTCCGGTTTGTATAGCGGGGAATACCAGTAGTCTGCTGCCGATGGGAGCTGTGCTAATCAGGCCTTTACTGCCGCTGCTTTACGGCTTTGTGTTGATCCTCCATCAGCGCCAATAGCCGTATTAGGGCCAGTTAGCATATTGTAAATGAAAGTTTATGGGAAAATGACCCATAAACAGGCGGCTATATAAGCCTGGCAGTTTATGGGCTGCGAGGGGTGCACTTACTTACGCTCTTTTATTTGCTCTAATCATTGTTTATGGAGCAGCGGGAGCAGAACAGAGGAGATGGCTCTACTGTGGTCCGGGGGTCCGGTCCGGACCAGCAGCCGGCCCGCGGCTAGCAGCCATTTTGTTTGGAGGAGCAGAAATGTGTCCTAAAATGGCCGCTGCCCGCTAGCCTTCACCAGCTTCCTGGACATGGAGGCTGACTGACACCGGACCTTCCCCACCCAAACCCAGCTGAACCTACCCGACCCACCTGGACCCAGAGACCAGGAAGAACGTTCCAGAACCGAGTTGGAGGTGAACATGGAGCTGCAGAGCAGCGTTTCTCAGACGGCGCTACTTCCTGCTCGGCCTCCTGCTGTTGCCGGATGAACTTTGACCTCAGATAAGAGGCCAGGATGTTGTTCCTCATTAACAGAAAACAGCTCCCCACCTGAGTGGGTCGTAAACCTGCTGGTTCTGCTGGAGTCCCACAGTCAGGCTGCAGACCTGAAAACCAGAACCAGCGGGTCCGATTACCCGGTTTACTCAGTTCACAACCCAAAACAGGGCTTTGAACCAGAACCAGTACTTTCCAAACAGGTTCTGGTTCTGCCTCTGTGTTCTACTGGTTTTCAGCAGAATAACCATCAAACTAACACAGGAGTTTGAAGCATTTTGATTCGTTGTTGGCCTGTGAGCCCGCCTCCAGCTCAGGATGAAACCGGGTCAGAACTGATCCTGCACGGTTCTGGTGGTTCCAGCCAGGTGGTTCTAGCCGGGTTTCCGCAGACAACATTCGCTGATTGGCTTACAATTTATCCGTGATGAAACCGTAACAGTTAGCTAGTTAGCTGTTAGCTAGCAGTAACTCGATGATTCTGTGGTCTAACCTTCAGGTCCAAACTGTTTCACCAGGCGGACGGAGCGACCTGCAGTGACCTGACACACAGAGCGATGGCCGCCAGCTGAATGACATCATCAGAGTATTGCCACGGCTCCTGTGAGTGAGCGTGGCTCCGCCCACTTCCTGCCCAGAGAAGAATACTCTGCCAATGGAGCCACACCAACCTGGACTGAACCAAATGCTACCCAGTTAGAAGCAGACGGGACTGGTTTTACTGGTTCCATGGTTCTCCATCCAGCCATATTTGATCTGATCCAATATGGCTGCCGGCAGCAAGGGAAGCCCGCAGCATGATGCCACCTCCACCATGTGGACCTCTGTCTGCTCTGTCCTCCCTGGAGGATCCAGTCTCTGATGGTCTAATAGGGACCAGAACCTGGTTGGACCTGATCATTTGTCCAACAATCTATCGGCATGGAAACTGGGTGAAGTAGGCGGGGCATCAGGTGGGTTAAAGGTTCTGACCAATCAGAGAACACCTGCAAATCCTCTGAGCTTCTATAGCAATCAGATGTTTAAGAAAACGTCTCCATCACATCCAGACATTTTAATATCTCTGACTCAAATTAAGGAAAATCAATATTAGAAAATGTCAAAAATATGAAAATCAGAGGAAGAATCATCTTCCAGATCGCCTCAAGAACAACGTTTTATTCTGTTTGGGACGTTTCCACCTCAGAGATCTGCAGCTCCTCCCTCCTCCAACATTTCTACGTCTCTGAGGAGAAGCCATCTTTACTGCGTCCATCCCATAATAAACTTTATGGCTTCGCTCTCATTACGTCTGTTTGCCCAAAAATGAGGCGAGGAGCAGCAGCTGCTGCAGAGGATCCACCCAGATACTCTGGATTCCTCTGACTGGGAAGACTCGATCTGATCAGGTTAAAGGATCCAGATCAGATCCTCTGTTTCTATCGGTACATATAAACGGACCTCTAACAGGTTTAATCCAGTTAGTTGTTCAGTCTGCAGCCGTGTTTCTTTCCTGAATAAACAAAATTTAATTCTTTGATGTTTTCCAGAATAACTCCAGAATTTCTCCATTAAATGTTGAATGTATTGTTTTAATATCTGGATTGTGCTTTTCTCTTCCAGAACCTCCTGCAGCTCGACTGGACTTTCTGTCATGATTTTGATCATTTTGCTTAATTTGAAATATCATTATCGCCTCCTTACTTAGTCTCTGATTGGCTGCTGCTGATGCAGCTCTGCCTGTGATTGGCCGATCAGGCTCTCCTGGCAGCTCTGCCCCCAGAGTTCAGAGAACCAACCGACCCGGGCTTTTTCTGAACCGACCCTATCAGGAGACAAGGTTAGGGCTAGGGAGTTGAGTTAACCCCCACATCCAGAATGGACCAGAACCAGAACCACATCCAGAATGGATCAGAACCAGATCCAGAATGGACCAGAACCAGAGCAGCTTGCTGTGTCAAAACCACACATGGATCAGAACCGCTGACAGAACTAAAACATTCTGGTTCCATTAAAAACCAGCAGCCGGTCCAACCTGTCAGAACCACCAGTCCTTCTGGTACCACTGGGCTGGTTCTACTGGATCCTTTGGTTGGCCTAAAATGTGATAAAATTCAGAGTGAAACAGTGAGAAGAACTTCCTCTGGACCTGTTAGAGGTTCTGGTCCATCAGAACCGACCAGATGTATTTCATATTGACCTTGTGGTTACCTTAAGGGATCTCCTGATCCAACTTGTTCTGACCCATTTGGACCTGGATATTCTAACAGAACCCGACACTTTAACTTTCCATCATTGATTTCCTGCCAATAGTATCAGAAAATTGCCTGATTTACGTTTGTTAAATTTTCACCTTTAATCCCGAAAAAATATTTTTAAACAATTTTTAAATAAAAATATGACCCTAATCCCAGATTTCCAACATTTCTTCATAGTATTTCTGTTTCTGCTCACAGTGACTCTGCACATTTTCACACTCAGGTCACATTAACAAGGGGGCGTGGCCTAAACATGCAACGTGATGACATGTGCGCTACGTGACGTAAGCTGTAGGTGTCACAGATGTTAATGAATTGTATAAACGATAAGGGTTCAGGTTAAGGTGTTTGTGACTATAAATAGGAACTGTTATTTTTATCGGGAAACAAAAATAAAAATATTTCATTTTAATTCATAAAGTTAAAAATCAATGGATTGTATTGAATAATCTAGAGCATGAACGCACGTTTCTGATTAAAAAATATTAAAATAAAAATATTTCATTTTCTCTCAGCTATTCTGAATATGGTTCAGAAACCTAACGAGGTTCGGATTCAATCTAAGCTGCTGGAGCGTCTGCAGCTCCGAAACGACTGACCTGATAAACCTGAAGGCAGCCCTGTTACCCCGGCAACAGAGAGTCAAGGCCAGGAAATACCTGGTCATAATCAGCTTCACTTCATGATTTAAGCTGTAAAGATGTTTGATTCAGAAACAGATCAGTTCAGGAGTTCCTCAGGGCTGACGGCTCGAGTCTCTTTTTAAATTTAAATCTTTGGATTTCTAAGAGTTTCAAGACAAAGGATTCCTGAAGATCTGTTTCATTTGGTCACAGAATGAAGGTCTCAAGTTCAAGATGCCGGCCTCCATGGTTAGCTGCCATACACACACACACACACACGCCCGCTGCAGATAGTGTGTATCAGTGTCAGATAGGGCTGTTGTTGGAGGACAAAGGTCTCAGTGTGAACAGATAGCAGATCCTGTGTTTGCCCTTTGGACGCCACACCTCAACCGATGCGCTGCTCAGCAAACACAGTTCTGTTTGAGCAGAACTCCAGAACAGCTTATTAAAAACAGACAATCGATGCTCCAGGTCCGATCAGGCCCGGTTCAGTGGTTCCACCAACATGTCTGCTGGTTCTGTCTGGTTTATATTCTGATTCCTGAAACACTCGATCTCTGAGCGTTGAGACCGAGCCGATCAGCAGGAACGGGACGTTTACCATCCTGACTGGGTCTGGGCTTTGGGTTCTGGGTTCTGGACCTGGGAGTACAAGACAGTAGGGCGAAAAAACACAGACACAAACTTTCACAATAAAACTTTTACTTTTAATAAAAATGACATTTGAAATGTACAAATGATGAATTCTAAAATCACCAACATTTACAGGAAATCAGAGCAAAAACAAACATCAGCAGGAACTTCTGGAGAACATGGTTTCTACAGAACTGGACCAGAACCTGAGCCTGATCAGAACCAACTGGCAGATCAGGATCTGGAGTTCTGATTCCAAACATTTCAGCTTCTGAATGTTGAAACTTTGAATTGGGAACTTTTTCCCTCCCGGTTTTACTGCATTGATGGAACCGGACCAATTAAAGTTCTGGTCCAGATTCTCCCTCCAGAACGTCTCTCAAGACTCCGTTACCATGGAAACTACATGAGGAGAGGCTTTGGTTGGTCTGCCAGGAATAGGAAGTTTAACTATTAATGATTAATGTTTTCACAGACTGGACCAGACCACTGGTTCCCATTAGTCACTGGTTCCCTGATTCTTTATTTTATAGTCATGTTTTAATATCTAAACTGTTTGTGTGAATTTTTTTAAATCTGTGGATTATTTTACTTTATCTTTTTTTAGATAAATTGTTTTCAGGACGTCTGATGTCATAATATTTATGCAGATTGCATCAACTTTCCTTCAGACGTTTTATTAAGGATTAAATAAACATTCAAGTTATTGTTATGTTTTCATTCTTTTCTAATTAAACATAAAAACTTGTTTCTAGTTATTTCTTTGTGTTTTAGTCTCTAAATTCTGAAAATAAAATAATTGAAGAAGAAAATACATAAATAAACATTTGACTTTAATCTGGACGTGTCTAATAAATCATATTGATCATATTGATCATATTCATCTGGACAGGAAATTATCCTCAAGCTTAATATGAAAATATTTTCCTCAATTGATCAAGTTATTATTGATATTATTATTGATATTTAGTATTTCTGAGACGACTCGTAAACATGCTGATAAATAAATCTGACAAATTCTTCATACAAATGTATAAAATTCAAAATGTATGGTTCTGATGATCACGGGTCCAAATGATTAACTATTACAATAACATTAGAAAATAAAACAACCTTTAAAATTACTTCAGTTTTAGTAAAACGTCCAATAAAAAGTACAGTTTTAAATTACTTCTTGTTGTATGGAGAAAAAACTTCAGAGTGTTAAATCCAGAAAAAATGGTTCTGATTGAAGTTTCCAAAACCATCAGAACCAATCAGAACCGACCAGAGCCATCAGAAATGTCTGGTCCTGACCATTAGTTTTACCATCAGCTGTTGAACCGTCTGAAGGTAAAAAACGTAACGATGAATCAGCAGATCCAGGTCAGAGGTCAGAGGTGACAGCTGTCTCTGCTGTTGACTGAAGGTCTCAGGTTCTGTACAAAGCGGGCCGGGTCCAGCAGTTCTACCAGAACCCAGGAGGAGCTCAGGGTTCACCTGACCTCCTGTAAGCCAATCAGAAATCAGAGCTGTTCTTCCTGAAGCTCCGCGACATTTGAACCCCGAGTCTGGAGCTGATTGGTCCAACCACCAGAGGAGCCGAGTTCTGGACCAATTAGAGTTCTTCCAGCCGTTCCGGATCAAACAGCCAGAGAAAGTTTGGTGGAAGGACGACTCCTTCTGCGGTTTTACCCCTCAGTACTCCTCCTTGATGTTCAGAGTCAGAGAAGATGGAGACACCAGCCCGTTGCTGCCGCTGCTGCTGGTAACCATGGCGACGCTACTGCTGCTGAGCACACCCCCTCCGGTGCTGCAGGTGGGGGGGGTGGGCGTGGTGGTGGAGGAGGCCGGCTGCTGCAGCTTCTTCTTGTTGATCTTCCTCTCCTTCGCTCGTCGGTTCTGGAACCAGATCTTCACCTGGAAACGGATCAGAACGTTTGAGTTTCCAGATGGTTTACTCAAACATGGACAACAAACTTTTACATTACATCATATCGTTAAAAACAGAGAGATCTACCACAGAGCCTCAACCAGGAAGCTGTGGAAGTTCTTCCTGATGATCGGATCGGATCAGATCAGAACGGAACGAAGCAAATTGGAACGGATCGGAATGTACCTGTCTCTCTGATAGGCTGAGCGCCGTGGCCAGCTCCGCCTTCCTCCGGATGGTGATGTACTTGCTGTAGTGGAACTCCTTCTCCAGCTCCAGCCGCTGGTGGTCGGTGTACACCACCCGGTATTTATCCTTGGTCCGGGTTTTCCCGTCTGGAACACAAAGAGGAGAAGAGAAAAGAGACAGGTCACATGACCGACCATCATCCATCTATCATCCATCCATCATCCATCATCCATCCATCATCCATCCATCATCCATCCATCATCCATCCATCCATTATTCATCCATCCATCCATCAATCCATCCATCCATCCATCATCATCCATCCATACATCCATCCATCCATCAGTCCATCATCAATCCATCTATCCATCATCCATCATCAGTCCATCATTCATCCATCATCCATCCATCATCCATCCATCCATCAATCCATCCATCATCCATCCATCTATCAATCCATCCATCCATCATCCATCCATCATCCATCCATCCATCATCCATCCATCATCCATCCATCCATCCATCATCCATCATCCATCCATCCATCATCATTCATCATCCATCCATCCATCATCCATCCATCTATCAATCCATCCATCCATCCATCCATCCATCATCCATCCATCTATCAATCCATCCATCCATCCATCCATCATCCATCAACCCATCCATCCATCATCCATCCATCCATCATCCATCCATCATCCATCCATCATCCATCCATCCATCCATCCATCATCCATCATCCATCCATCCATCATCATTCATCATCCATCCTTCCATCATCCATCCATCTATCAATCCATCCATCCATCCATCCATCCATCATCCATCAATCCATCCATCATCCATCCATCCATCCATCCATCATCCATCCATCCATCCATCCATCCATCAATCCATCCATCCATCCATCCATCCATCCATCCATCATCATCCATCCATACATCCATCCATCGAACAATCCATCCATCCATCATCAATCCATCTATCCATCATCCATCATCCATCCATCATTCATCCATCATCCATCCATCCATCCATCATCATCCATCCATACATCCATCCATCAGTCCATCATCAAACCATCTATCCATCATCCATCATCCATCCATCATTCATCCATCATCCATCCATCCATCAATCAATCCATCCATCATCCATCATCCATCCATCCATCCATCCATCATCCATCCATCATCCATCCATTATCCATCCATCCATCAATCCATCATCCATCCATCTATCAACCCATCCATCCATCATCCATCCATCATCCATCCATCCATCATCCATCCATCCATCCATCATCCATCATCCATCCATCCATCATCATTCATCATCCATCCATCCAT
>CAEGAE010067330.1:0-21907 GCA_903067095.1 Girardinus metallicus | reverse complement strand
GACTCAATAAAATCCTCCCAGGCCGAACTTGAAAACTGGACGTTATGCTGCTAACACTTAGCTTTCGTCAACAACTCAGGCGGAAGTGAGAATGCAAATAAATTCTCGGCCGGAACACGATGCGCTAAATAATAACACATAATATAACGAGGCTTCGAGGCAGATCAGTTTTCCTCGAGGAATTTTTAATAACTACTCGAATCACTGGAAGCGTCTCAGCCCTCCTCTCTTATGTTTAAATCTACTGTACTCCCAGCTCAGAAATATCTCAAGTGTCAAAACGGACAAATACAAGATGGCCACTGACTAAAAGTGAAGTAGAAACCTAAAGAAAACATGTTATTGGTCATAAATAAAATCCCAACCAGTGTTGTGAATTGAAGGTTAAATTTGTTTTAGAAATTATTTTCAAAGAAGTTTGTTAAACTCTGTATTTAAAACATATTCACTGTTAAATGTGCTATCCATTTTTGTAGTAGATCAACATTGCTATCTCAAGTTTTAAATATTTGAACACATAAACTCATCTTAAACCATGAGCTCAAGTGTTCCAGCAGGCATTGACAGTTTCCTGCACATCTAAATGCATTGGATACCATTTACATGAATATTTCTCGTAGTGCATCTCTCTTCCTGTCACTGCTCCGGTTTGTTTTCAAACTGTTCTGAATCACAGTCATTTGCAATCTTTTGACGCTAATTAAAGTATTACTTTTCAACAGATTGTGTTTACAAATTAGGAAGCCATGCTTAATTGCTTTTTTTCCTTATCTGCTTTCCAAATTTGGCAGTCAATCTTTTTTTTTTTTTTTTTTTTTTTTTACCTAAGATAATTTGAGAAAGGATTTATGCTTTGCATTTCTCTTTCCACTTCCTGTCTTATTTTCTTGAAAACTTATAAGTAAAAATTTATAGGATGTTCCTCGTCAAAGATGGATGTTACTGTGTTTTACTTGTGACCATGTGGGTGGGGGGTATTTGTTTTACTCTTGGCCTTTGAACGTGATCCATTTGTTCTCAAGTGTCCTCCAACTCTCACCAGAGATGGAGCGTTGGGGGTCTTATCAGGAGGTGGTTTGATCCAGGCGGTGCAGTTAAGAGGGCCCTTGTCTGTTAATTCTTCACAGCTGGAGAAACTGGTGGATACAGTGATAGAATCTAGAGCAGTAATGGAAAAGATGCAAGGCCAAAGATAGTTACAGCACATCACAAAGCTGGCCGCTATGTCTAAGATTTGGAAGTTAGAGCCCTGCTGATAATGGACACTTGTGGCTCAAACTGATAATATTTAAAGCCACAATATGCAACGTTTATAAAACTAGATTTTGTTAAAATGCTCTCTATGTCCTGATAGTAGAATATAAGACAGTGATTTGCAGAAATACACCACTCCAGACAGAAATAACGAATCAGAGCAGTGTCAATTATTCTTATTTATGTGCTGTCATTCACAGTCATTATTGTCAGTATGCTGCAACTGTACTAATGGCAGAGGACCATCTTAACGTTACCGAAAAACTCAACTTTGTGAGTTCTTGGCAGGCTCTGCTGTGGAGGAGGAGCTACTGCTGACCTGTAAGGTGTGCTTCTTCAAACTTTCAGGCTAAGTCCACGGTTTTCTCAAAACTCCTTGCTGCAGCTTTAAACACATCTTGTATTGTATCAGCTTTAACTGGCATCTTCTCGAGGTCTTTTGGTTTTGTTCTACTCCTTCCTGAATGGTATGATAGCTGAACATTCTTACGGTTGTACTTTTATATTTGTGTTTGTTTGAAGTTGTATTCAAAAATGGATCAGGAGTGTGTCGGTTAACCTTTCTGTTATCATCTTTACTAATGTCAAGATGATAGAAATATAGTAATAGGAAATGGCAATTTTTATTGTCTAAAGTGTTTAAAGAATACCTATATTTTGACACTTTTTTTTGTAGTTTTCCCTCTTCTCCAGTATAGTGTTATTTTTGCATTGTTTGTCTCTGCAGATACTGCATTTGGGTTTTGCTTGCTGTCATATGTTTAGCATTTGTGTCCAGCACAAAGGCTTGTGGATGGGCCTGGGGCCTTTTGCAGTGTGGCAGATGGCGGATTATCCAAACAAGTGGACAAATTACCTTGGATTCCCCTCTGTGCCTGGGCACTGTCGAGAGGAGCAGAGAACCCAGCAGGCCGACCTGGCAGCAGTGGATCAGCTCTCTCTGAGGGCTGACCACACACTGCTCTGCTACACTTCTTGGCATATTGATGGTTTCTCTTTTCCTACTTCCCCATTTATTTAGAGTCAGCTTTCACTTGTTTTCTTCTATTTGGCTCAAACAAATCTTTTGTTAGCACAAAAGATTTTAGGTTTGTAGAAATTTCTCATAATTCAAAGTGAACTGCACAGCAGAAGAGCTTCTTTTGATTGATTTGCTGCTTACTAAGTAAAGCAGGGGACGACCCACTAATGGTGGCTCAGACAGAATTTATTGCAGCTAAAACAATGGAAAGATAATTCATTGAAAGGAACACGCATAACTGTGTCATTAATTCTGCTGGACTTCACTTTCAGCAGAGAAGCTAATCTCATTTACCTCGAACAGCTCTAAGAAGCCTTGTGTCACTTTACAGAAAACATTCAGGATGCCTAATCTATCCACGCCATACAGTAGGCCTGATGCTGATAAATTGCACTTTTAGGTTGTGAATCCTAAGTCGTAATGGTGATCAAATGCCCCTTTCCTAATTGAATTGTCCTGCAGGCATTACACGCTCCCTGTTAGCATATCAGGATTAAAGCCGGGGGGAGGCTGGAGATTCTCCTCAGCGGATAATTAATGAAGCTTTCGAATGGAAGCCGACTGCCAATCAGAAGTAACAGTTTCAGGGAGGCAAAACCACCAGGATAGAACAATATCCATGATCCATATCTGCCGCATCATCTGTTGCATCCAATTCTTTATTTTTATTTGAGCTCTTGAAGTGTTCTGTATTTTTCACCCTAATTCGCAGCTCCTCTTGGATCCAATCAGGACTCGGTCCCTTTTTCACAAGCTGCCAATGGAAAGGTCATTCAGCCAGCAGAGAATGCATTTGCTGGTGCCACATCATCCACCGTGTGTCCAGAAGAATTTACACAACAGCAGTGGAAAATGTCAGTGCACAGGGAGAATAGTGATAAGACATTCTCAGTGTTATTCTTGTGTAGCTCCCTGTGATTTAGGCACAACTTCTTGTAAATGAGCATGGTGGGCAATGAATCATGCTGTTTTCCCTGCTTAATGATTACATGGTGAACATATCGAAACATGCAATAATGTTTCACAATAAAACACTTGTTTTCGTTAGTTGGCACATGTAAAGGAAAGAATGACCAGCTTAGGAGAATCTGAGCCAGAAGAAACTGGGCCCTCCTTTTCCTGACAGGATTCTGGTAGCTTCCTATGTCTCAGCAGGAAGTGCAAGAAGTCAGACTTCTTAGTCTTTCATCTCCACACCCACTAGACCAGAGCCTCTGTCTCCTTTGTAATGTTTGGTCAGTTTTGTTGTTCCCTCCAGACCTCACTGTCTCTGACTGGATCTACAGTATCTCGCATTTTACACTTACAAAGCACATATAGATTTCTGTGAAAAAGTATGTTCCGCCTTTGAAGTTCATTCTGTTTTTGCTTTTATGTCACACTTAAACGTTTCAGGTCATAAAATAAACATTCAAGCTTAAACAAAAATTACGTTTTAAAGCTATTTAATTTCAGAATGAAAAATGTTATCTAAACTAACCTGGATCTTTGTGAAAAATGTAACTGTTACCATAAACCCTAAAAACTGATTGTGCCACACTTGGCAGCAACAACTGACATCAAATGTATGTGTTAACTATCATTGAGTTTTTACTTCATTATGGAGGGTGTGTGGTCCACTTTTCATAGCTTTATCAGCTTAATTTAAGCGTTTTTGAGGACGAATGTCCTATTTAAGATCATGCACAACATCTCAATCAGATTAAAGTGCAGTCTTTCAAAACCTTTATTTTCTTTCTTTTTTTGAGCCACTTTCTCTATCTAGTACGAAAAGAAAAAATCATGATTATACCAATAACAGTAAGTCATCAAGTTTCAAAAAATGGAAAGCACTCCCAAACCATTAAACTGCCATAATCATGTTTGGCTGTTGATATGATGTTTTGAGGGGATTTTTAACATTCTGCAGTGCTGTAATTGTTTTATGCTTGATGTAACAAGATGCAAAAGTTCTACCTTTGTCTCATTGATCAAAGAGATATTTTCCCAAAAATAATTTTTGCCAAACTCTCCAGTCAATGCCATTGTTGCCCAGTCTCTTTCCTATTACTGTATACTAAACACTGATACTTGGCACTTGAGGTTGGTAATGCCTGAAATGTTGTTTTGAGTTATGTTGTGATTTCCTGGTGAGTCATTGTTGTGCTCCTGGAGTAAATTTGGTAAGCCAATCACTCCTGCGAAGCTCAATCACTGTTTCATGTTGACTCAGTTTGTGGAGATTGGCTCTTGCTGTGGTTTTCTGAAGTCCCATAGCTTTGATGCCAAAAGCCATTTACTTTGTAATCTTTTCCATACTGGTAAATGTAAAATAGTTTTAGTTTTCTCTCATGTTCCGGAGGTAACTTTTTTTATATTGAGCCATTCTGTGTTGAATTCAAGATATTTTTTGTGGATGATTTCTTGATTCTACAGGTCAGACTGCAATCAGGCGGCTTGGTTTGTAAAATTAAATTATATCATTCTGTAGCATTTGATTAATCACAGTAATTTGCTGGGACATATGGCCAGGTAGGGTCCGATATTTTTTAACTTGATAAAATGATTATTTTAGAACTCCATTTTGTATTCATTCAGGTTCAAACTTATTTCATCTGAAGATTTTTAATGTCACAAAACAAAAACCTGTGAGCAGGCAAATACTTATTCAGAGCACATTGTCCACATAAACAGCGCAATAGACACTGAAGATGTGATCCAAACTCATAAATCATAAATCTCTCACCATGTCCTACGATGTTGGAAATTTGCTCCCACCACTTCTTCATCTGCCTAATTCTCTCTCTCCCCCTCAGAGACTCTTACTCAACATGTTTTATTCATCAGGGGAAAACAGAGAGCTTGAGTTAGAATTACATTTGTCAGAGGTTAAGAGCACAACTGTGCATAGCGGAGAGATTATGACTGTTCGACATTCAGCCACCTCACGAGTGTGGAATCCGGTGTGTGCGTTCTCCCCAAAGAAAACTGATGAGCCGCAGTCAAGAAAGAGGCAACAGGTGCAAGAATGTGTTGGCGGCTCTGAGCGGGATGGGGTTTGTCAGCCCACACTTGGCACACTGTAGGGAGGCAGAGAAGAGGGTGTATCGCTGCCCTGGCTTGACGTCTCTATGGGCGTGCATGTGGTTGTCAATTCTCGGTATGCTCCTTGTGTTCTTCTGTACATGTCCTTCAATGCCTATGTGTAACTACAGGTCTCATATTTGTGTGTAGGCCAGCTGACCTTTCTTTAATATGGACTTATGTAGGATGGTAGTCGCCCACATAGCTGGAGGAGGGGAGGAATCAAGAAGCTCCATGCCTGCTGGTTCTCTCAGCAGCTGAAAGCAAATATGCAACCTCATGAGGCCCTGACGTGGTATTAAGACCTCAGTAATAGACGGTTATAGTCTCCGTGGTGAAGATTTTAGTGTTTGTGTGCGCCCAAGTGGTTGAGTTTATAAATAATTATTGTGGAAAAACAGGCGGTGTGGTATTTCTTTTATATACTGTGACGTAGAAAAGGAGATGGCCTAAATGAACTTTGGCATTCCTTTATAAAACATGCTGTGCAGCTGTTTACAACCTTACGATCAGTCGCCCGCTTGCTCTTGTGCCAGAAAGTGCCTCACTCTGCTTAACGGTCACGCTCTTTTTGTTTTGCTTGCATCCTCATTTTGGCGAGGGGATTTTGGCGATGCAGCACACATTCCTGCTGAGGCTGGAGGATGCAGCCAAACCACAGGAAAGATGATTACACTCCTGAGGGAACCAGTAGATGAAGTAGTTGCATATTCTCTTCCTAAAAAGGCATCCTTACCTCTTTTAAAGCCTTGTTTTAAAAATACTCTACAGTCGGAATTGCCTTTACTTTCATCTCTATCTATAGCATACCATAGTTGATACAATTTAGACAAGGAGTCCTTTATGTTTCTTTGCTCTGCCAGTAGCATGAAGCACAGCTTGGCACTCTCGTCAACCTTTTTCCACGATGGCAGTTATTCCTTATTGGATCCGGGAAGCAGATGAGGCAAAAATTACTCACTCAGCATCATCCGGTTTTATTTGGATGAGTGTTTCTGTTTTTTTACAGGATCAGGATGTTTTCTGGGGGGGGAATCGAACTATAAAACTCAGCTGCGGGCTGATGGACATTTGGCAGAGGTTCCTGGGCAACTAGTGAGGCTTCTGTTGTTGCTGGCAGAATTGGTGAAGAAGCTCCTGTCACATGCTACAACCACATATCTGGGGTTCAGCCAGCAGAAGCATCGTAAACTCTAGCATGTGGCTTGGCACAACAGACACGGACTATCATTATAGAGCTCTGACTGGTTATAAAGGTGGATGAGGCAATTAATGGTTTCCTTTTTATGACACTTTTATAGTCTGTTTTGATATCTATACCTTAATTATAATATATATTTTTTCTTTTACTGTAGTTTTCATACACTGATCAGGCATAACATTATGACCATCCCATTTTTTTTGCCAGTACATCCCCGACCCATCCAGCTACGATAGTTTTGTCTGTTGGATCCAAACACGAGCCAAACCTCACTCTGTAACTGCATAAGTGAACCTTGGTCGACAATGTTCAGAAGTCCTTTTTCCTTACACCACTGTCATAGATGCTGACTAGGACCACATGATATTTGAACATGCTATTAACACGTTACAGACATGCTATTGTGATATCATTGTTGAATGTGGTGATTATGTAGAGTATCTGCAGTGCTTTAAGAAATAAAAAATAATCTTACTTTTCATTTGCATTTTTGTAACCATAAAGTCTTAAATATGTCCATATTTTTCGTGCTAGGTATTAGTCATACACCTGATGCTACTTTTTTGACGAATGTGCTGCCAATGATTATTCGGTGTGTTATATGTCTGACTATGAAATTACAATATTGCTGTGCAGTAAATTATTCTAATGCATTGCCACCTATTAATTCTTTATAACAAATTCACCTGTGGAGTCTGCTTGTGAAAGTGGCCTACTATTCTGTTTTTTAACTAATTAAGTTACAAACATGAATGTATAGTTATTTCTTAATCATGTAGCTCTTAAATTCGAATCATTATAGTTTTCAGTAGTGTTGAAACATGGAGAAATTATGTAATACATTCCACCCTCTTATTGTTGTCAAAATGAAAAGATAATCAGTGATTCACTTCTCTTGTTGTGGTCATAATTCCATAATATTTATACACAGAAACCGAAAGGACTGTGTATCCAACAGTATGTAATCAGTGAGACTACTTTAATTTTTGTGTGCTCACTTTTGCAAATTGGTGTAAGACTATAAAACAAATTTGAGTTGTAACAAAGGAAGTTTGAAGGCACTGCAGTGTAAAAAGTCCGTTATCCCAAACGAAAGAGACCCCTGAGATATCTGAGCACAAAGTAGTTGTACAGACAAATAGCTAACATAATGCTGAAATGAGATTTCTGTTTCAGTTGCACCATATTTCCTGAAGGGATCTCACCAGTGCAGCCGTCAAAATTAGACACGCAAATTCCAGTGTCTTTTTTTTTTTTTCCTACACTGCAGAACAGCAGCACTTCTCCAGCCTAATGTCAGAGGAGTAATCCGGAAATCTGTTAACTTACACCTACACAATGTTACTCAAGGACCTATAAACCGGTCCCACTCCAGCAGTTTATGAACTACAGTGTATATATATGAGTGGCACTCATTGCTCATTAGTGGGAGAACTAGCTTAGTCAAGATTTACATTACAACTTTTGTCTTTACAAGCTCTCATTTTCTGCCATGTGCCCTTAGGGCTAATTTGCATTCAGTGTTACCAGGAGTTTATATTGTTTCTTTCATTCATTATCAACATAAGCTTGATTTCTTAAGGGAAGCTTTATTTACACAGTAAATCTGAGTAAAATATGAATGTGATGTTGCTTAGATTGATGCTTAGCTGATGTCTGAGTTTTGTTTTGTGCTTTGGTTTCTTTGTGTTATCAACTTATTGTTTAACTTTCCTTCTCAAACCTGATCTCAAGTGGCCACACAACAAAAATGGACAATATTACAAAAATTAATTCTTGTCATTTCAGTGGAAATAACATCCTCTGGGTTCCATGTTTCTCTTCCTTTTTATTAGTTAGCTGTCTTATTGTCTTGTTTACTCCTCAGGGGCAGGTGCTCAGCACTATTGATGTGCAAGCTCGCACCATGAATTTTAAAGCCTTTGATTAACAGTAAGCCATGTGGGAACTAATGAAATTTTAAAAAATGTATCCCTCAAAAAAATTATGCATCAATTCACACAGCGTCGTCAAATATTGACCCCAAAACCAGTGTGGGATTTAGAATTTTGATTTCAATGTGGCGTGACATGAACAACAAATAAGTTATGAAAGAAATGAAATCTCAACTCTGAAAAAAATGTTATAACATATCACTGACAAAAATGTTTAATAAAAAATGTAATTCCCATCAGATCCATCTCTGTTTCAGTGTTCATGACAGGTTTTTTTTACAGCTAACGAACAAACCAAAGCTAGAAAGCATTTCTATTAGTGACCAAATGAAACTCATAAGATTTTTTACAGTGCTTTATTTATTAACAGAATATATTTATTTATTTGACAGAAAGGATTAGATTGCATTAGATATAGTTTTCTTGGGTTAATTCAATTTGGTCTTTGTAACTCGCCCTGTAGTCCGCCAGGACAACTTCACACCGTTTACCATCTTCATGTATCTCAGAGGTGAAGAATTTCTAGCTGCTTTTATGTTCTTTATCTTGTATGTCCCCTTAGAGCCTCAGTGATTTGGTAGAAAATAATGCAAACAAGCCTCTGCTTGTGCTGCTTGTGCTGCAGTACTGTGTTCATTCCTGTTATCTGTGGTGCATAAAGATGGACCAGACCCTAACTGTGTTTAGACATACAAGTAGTTTAAATGACAACATATGGACTTACATAATTCCATTCCATTAGTGAATTCATTTACTGTCTAGATTCATTATGACCAGAGGGATATATTTTATCTGTTCTATGAATTTGAATTATTGTGACTTACAGCTAGTAAAAACCCACTATTTAGTTGCTCAAAAATGTTTATAACACTAGATGAATAAAAGAAAAGATTTTCATATTTTAAAAAAGTACACCCATGATTTGTACAACATATAATCTCAATACTTGGTTGCAGCTCCTTATTTATTACTTTACATACTTGGAGCATGGTATGCTTAATAGAGAATCAGTCCACATTTGTTAATAAACTTTGCCTCAATATCCTCTAAAAGTTACATTTGGGCAACTTTTTCACACAGTTTTTCCTCCCATTGAACTTTCCGTTAAAGTATTTGAATACAGAAATCTGTGAAGAGCCAGATTTTTAGCAAGGCGTTGTTGTAACTTACCAGTTTCCTAGACAACTTCACAACCATGACTCTAAAGTCAGGATTGGAACATACAATTTAAGTATTAAAAATCCTTTTTAAATATTTAAAGAATCAGAATTTATAGTTTTCATTAGCTATAAGTCACAGTCTTTAATATAGAAGAAAAAAACTTTAGATGTACCACTGTGTGTAATGAATCTACTTAGTATTTGGTTTTTTTTTTCTTCTTTTTTCTTTTTTTTTTTTAAAGTTATTTTAATTTATTGAGATGCATCTGCATATCTGAGCTAACTTTTCAGGTTAGGCTGCATTAATTTTCACTGCACCTGCAAACTGAGATCCAGCTCTTCTTTATAAAGAACTGCCCATTTCATTCATGCAAAGTAAAATGAGCAGAATCCATTTTTGGTGTGCAGCATTACAGCCAGATTATATTTTCTGTGCCTGCAGTCCATCTGCCCCGTCACTCTGAATCAGGCTGGCCCGAGCTGAAAGGTCTGACTGGAGTTTATCAGAAGTTTCTCTCTGGGCTATCTGACAGCTGATGTAATAGAAACTGAAGAGAGCTGAAAACAACATGGCAACACGCACACCAGCTTGGGTTTGGGGGATTCCTGTGCAGCTCACTTTGTACAGGTGGACACAGACAGGGATCAGAGACGGCAGACTTTGTTTAGACAGAGAGGTCATTGGGTGAAGTGTATCATTTTAATCCTTCTTTAACTAAGACTTTCATGTTGAACTCTGGTTCGAGTAAAGTTAGCCATTTTTGTTACCACATTTAAAGACAACACTGACAAAGGTGTTTAAAAAGCCCCCAAAATAAATTTTGTATTATTGAAGTAGCATAATCTCAAACTAAAAACAATATAGAAAACTAAATTTTAATTTGAGTATATGTTTTTTGTCTGTAGGAAAGAAAGTCCCAAAACCCCTAGTGGAAAATTGTTTCCAACAATCCCTTTATAATAAATTTAACCGAAACACTTTTCAAGTTGTGCCAATTTTTTAGGTTTCTTAAAGTACTAGAAACTTCTAACTAGTAACCAATGATTTTCAGTTTCCCTTGCAAATAAATGACTCAGAGGCTTTGCTTTAACCTTGTGAATGTTATAGGAGAACACGAAGTGCTTCTCTCTCTGGAAAGGGGTTTTGAACAAATCATTAATAGTAATTGCACCACCTGTAATTTTATGTAAAACACTATTTATTACCATTGGATTTTTCCCAACTGAATAAATGTCAAACATTTGGAGTTTCCCTAACTTGTTCAGTGTGAGATTAACATATCCACTAGTGATGCCAGCAAATGTAGCTCAGCACTGTATTTTAATTAATCTATGCTTGATTGCCATATCTCACAATTGTGTTAATCTATTTAGCATTTTGCTTACATGGGAGTGACTTTAGGAAACATTAGGCATGAAAATCCCAGAAAATGGATTTGGAGCCATTTGTCTGGCTGTTTTTACCACGCTTTTTGTTAAGGCTCACAAATAATAGAATTATGTATGAAATCACAATCTGTATTAAGGTGAAGTTTGTTTTCCTGATTATAGATCATTTGAATAAATGGATATGAACCAGTCTATTCAAGTTATTTTGCATCAATTGTATAAAATTCTGGCAATTGTGAATTTTAACTCCGAAGTTCTGCTGAAACTCATAAAAACCTGTGAATGGTTGCGATGTAATGCCACCCTTTTACAAGCTTTCTTCCTCTCTGATCTCTCTTCAAGCTTCTTTTTGTTTAATTTTCTGGTTGTTGATGTTGTGTTTTATGTGTTTAAAAGCAGGGTGACCGGTCTCAGATCACATTCAGTCATGTAAACACTGTTAGCGGCTTACTGGCATAATCCAGCACGATGTTATTTACACTCTACGTATAATCATGCAGGGAGCGCTGACCAGGAGAAAGGATTCCTCTGAAGGTCAAAGCAACACACACAAGCAAAAGAACATGATCATCGCTTGTGTGACTGTTTGCATTGCCAAAGCTTTTCTGATGCACACTTCCCTGAGGACATGCCCGTCCTCTAGACTGGATGGGATGGTAAACAGGTCCCAATGGTGCTTCAGCAAAAGTAGCCATCCTGGATAAAGGGAACAAATCAATACCAAGCATTCCCCTATCCTCCCCCCTTTCAGCATCAAGCTCCATAGCATTTCTCTTTTTTTTGACACTGAGCAGATTAAAGTTTCAGTATATAACCAATTAAAATTGTTTAACTGTTTTTACTGCATCTGTATTACAATGTGTAGTTGATCTGACTCCTAATGAGCCTCAGCCTTGAAGTTGTAACAACATGCTTTGTTTTTTTTAAGTGATATTGGTGTGCATTTGTAGTTCAGGCTTGCCTGACCTATTAAAAATTAGGTCCTGTAGAGTTCAGTTTGTTCAATGCTAGCACAAGAAACAATGAATGATGTCGACCTTTCTTTTGAACCTAGTTTGTGTGTAAAATATGTGTGTTGCGTCTCAGCGTGCATCAGTCTGTGCTAATGAGAGACAGCTCAGCAAGACTAAAGCGACTGTCAGCTACGCTCAGCTCATGAGTGGCACAACTTCATTTCCCTGATTTATTCAGTTGCAGCTTCTTTTCGTTTTGGTCTGGCAAGAGATTAGCGGATTATCACATAAAAGAAAAAAATAAAGCATAAAGGGACTTAAGAGCTCATATTCTTTCTAGGAGATTTTTCCACCACTTAAAGTATTAGAATTAGCATTACAATCAAGATATCCCAGTTTTAAACAAACATGCTACATAACAGTAGTGCATACAAGATATTAACTGAAGAAAAAAAAACTGGGGGACGCTCGCTACAAAACAGTCCAACAATTTTCAGTCCAATATAGTGTAGTTTGATGCATAATTTGAGTTTAGTTTTGAGGTGCAAAATATACTGAATTGCAATACTAGTGCATGCAAAGCAAGAGAAATGAAAAAAAAGAGTTGGGAAGATGTGGGGTTGCAATCAATGATGTCATTGCAATATAAAGCAACAATGTTATCGTCTCCTGTCATCATGCAGCCCTTGACTGAATAATGCCAACTGCCAACACCCTTGTTCAGCCCACATCTTTATTTGAACACACGTGGCTTCCACTTTTCTTTGTTTCCTCGTCTCATCCAAGCAGAGAAGAGTGGAGTGAGCAGTCTTGACATCCCCTGGGGGAATGTGAGCTGGTTGAAGGTTGAGGCAGGAAGAGGTGCGAGCGGGTCTTTGCTGACTGTTGCTGGAGGCCTATCACCATTAATGGGCTATTGACCCCCATTGGTGCAGAGGCATAAAGTGGCTATTCATCATAGGCATGTCCACGTGTCATCAGCCTCCTCTGCGACCACCCAACCAGATTAGGCATCATGACAACAGGCGCCCACTGAATCCAATGCTTTGCCTTTTTCCTTTACGCTCTGCCCGTTTCCTTTCTTACTCTCTTGCACCCTGCTTATCTCCTCTCGTCTTCGCCTCTGCCTTCCGAAACCAATCACGTTGTAGGGTTCTCTTTACACTAGCTAAACTCAACCTGAACTCTGGGTGCACTCTCCTCTAATCCGCCGCCAGTCTTATCTCGGTGCTGGAACAATAGCGACAGAACGAGCGTGGTTCAGATTCGCAGCCTGCAGGAAAATCGCTCGGCTCTTGGAAGGCTCTGAGGCACTCCGGATCCAACAGCATCATCCAAGCAGCCTGTCACTGCCTCACATTGAGACATTCTCTCTGTGTGTCGAGCAAAGATGCCAGCTTATTTGTGCCTGACTGTCATCCAAATGGAATTTTTACTGCTGCAGTGCAATTGAAGGCAACAACAAATAATTCATCATATGTGTTGATGCTGGTATAATGCTCGACATTTGTTTGTTCGTTGCAGAGCTGTGATAGCTTGCTGTGAGGGCGATTCCTGTGATGCATGTAGGAAGATGGGCATCTTTCCAATTCGCTGGGCCAATTCATCTCCTATTAATGAGCTTTCACCTCAGTCCTAAGGAGGCATAATTGTAGTTACGTTTTGCAAAGGATCAATGCCGCCATCCATGCATCCACCCTGCAGTGAGAATGCATTTGCATAGTTGAGGCATTGCTAATGTAACACAATGAGGCAGGATCAAATCCGAGAGAGTCGCTTTATAGTGTTGCACCATCTCTCTTTGTAAACAGTAAATCCAGTTAATCCCTCATTACTGCCAGACTTTTTCAATTAGTAATCTTTTAAGAATGGCAGGGAAATGAAGTCTTTTGTTTCTTTATTTGTCTTTTATTTCTTGACCTCTTGCTGTCTCTCTTCAGCTTATTCTTCTACGTCTTGATGCAAGCACCATGATTCTCTGACAAGATCTGTCTACCATAATCAACTCAACACCTTGGTCCAATCTTAAATATTCCCATTGCTGATGGGATGATTCATGATGTTGATTTACTGATTTGTGTGGTGCCTTAATTTTTGACGGGTAAAGTATCTTGCAAATGTCTTCATACCTTTCAACGTTTTTGGTGAATTTGTCATGTTACAACCACAAAGTTAAAGATATTTGTGATAGACCAACACAATAAAGTGTATAAGGATTAAGGATTTAGTTTTCTGTATTTTTAAATATACATTTAATAAGTGTGTAAAAGAGTTCTTATACGTGTGTACATTTCCCCTAAGTCAGTTGTTTTCCAGCTTTGCAGACTTAAGGAGACTCCGATTTATGCCCATTCTTGTTGGTAAAATAGTTTAACCTCAGACTGGATAATGAGCAAATCTAAACATTTTTTTTTTTTGTCATGCCACAGATTCCTAATAACAATTTTGGACTGTGACTTAAAACATTCTGAATATGCGTTGTTGTGTACCATTACATTGTAGCTTTGGCTACACGCTTGGGGTCATTGACCAGTATCAGCTCTTTTACAGCTTGAGATTTTCTTCTGAGATTCCCAGAAGAAAAGTTCATCTTTAAATGAACTGTAACAAGCTTTTTGTTTTTGAGGAGTCACGACTGTGTAACACCACAATTGTGATTATGTGCTTAGGATGATTTGCTGTGTTAGTTTAGGATAAAAAGTAGCTTATTGATTTCATCTCACCAGAGTACATTCATCCACATAGCTTGGAGCAAACTGCAAACATGACTCTTTGGTATTTCTTTAATGATGGCTTTCTTCTTGCCACACTTTAATGTGGAGTGTATGACGAAGCTATCCTGTTGATAGTCTCCCTCCTGACTGGTTGATTTCTCTTTTCTTTACTTTTAAGCAGTCTATGTTGATTAGAATTCCCCATCTGTTTTCCATCAAGCCCGCCAACTTCCTGTATCAGCCTCTTTGTTTATATTTTCCTCTGTGGCAAGCTGATAACACCTGCCTGTTTCTTCTTCTCAAATTTACTCCTCCCTTACTTTATGCACTCTGTCCTGGTTTCTTTTTTAACACATCTCTGCCATCCCTTCCCAAAGCTCTCTGCCTTCTCTCTCTCCGTCTCTGTTTGTTTGTCTGGTTGACTTCCGTCATCAACCGCCTCCGTCTTGTTTTCAGCTTTCATTGTGTTGTCTCTTTAGGGTTACACTCTGCCCCAGTGGGGGAATGAATCTATGTATGTGTCATTGTGCTGGCGAAGACAGTGTTCAGATTCTATTCCCTTCGGCCATCTACTGAAGCAAAAAAGAAATGTCATGCACATCAGTGCAGGCATTAAGATACTGTTTAGCCATATCTTTTAGTTGATGAAGGTGACCTGGCTCTGTAAATCCTGCTGCAAGTTGTGTCACTATGTATCATCAGCCCAGATGGCAGCACAGCTTACAGGAGAAACAGAAGGACATTTGTAGGAAGGCTTGAACCAAAGTAATGCAGGACCAAAAATATGTTGTTTTTTTTTTCCCTGGGCAAAACATAAAGAGAATTGGTTTGACTCTTTGCTTACAGCTTTCCTATAATGTACCTATATATACATGTACATCTACTTACACACATGTGACAAACAGATGCTTCAGTGTGCAGCCACCGCAGGCTTGCCGCCCTGAGTCAAGACAAAGGAAAAGACGCTTTATTGCTGTTTTCCTTTGGACCACAGGAGGCTGACAAAGACATAGCAACCCACGAAAACACATCCTCCTTTAAAGATGGATAAATGAGCTGGCTGCAGTATTTTAATGCCATAAATGATAACTAAATAAGCAAGTATTGACATTAATTAATTATTTTTTTTGTCCGTCTTTTAATCCCCTAAAACACAAAGAGGCGTAAAAATGAGAGCAGCATTTGAACACAAACACTAAGACTTTTTTGTATGAAAAGCTTGAGGCAAGAGCATCTTTCAGCTTTACTCACCAAGCTGAATGACACTTTGCAGTAAGGCCGCCACGGGTCAAGAAGCAAGCACCTTTGCTTGTCAGCCCACTCTTTGACACTCAGTATTTGTGGACGACCGCTGATCAAGCAGAAAAAAAAAGAAAAAATGTCCTTGCTTCCATCTCAAGATCAACTCTCTTCACTCAAAACTCCAAATCTCAGTGTCATGTCGCTGCTGTTTCTTCACGGGCAGACTTTTTCACATAGAATCACATTCAAAGACTTATCTCTTTCATATTGACCACATTGTCTTCAAATGCAGAAATACAACATTTATGCATTTGAAGACAATGTAGAGTGAATGAAGTCTAGCTTTTCTCAGTTTTTCCGTTAACCTCATTGATGTTTTACCTTCCTGAAAAGATAACATTTTCTAAAGAAAAACTCAGTGGGTGAAGCAGGAGGGAAAGTCCTTCAAAGTCTAAGTGATTTTTGCCCATTGTATTCCAGGTGTGTGAAGTCAATTACATTTAATCCTTTACCGCACGCAAGAGATGCCCTCAATCAAACCCAGATATTCCCCACGCCTCTGAAAGCCAATTCTTTCCATTTCAACGGGTGCAGGTGGGCAGCAGTGAAGTCCAACAGCAGATAAACGCATTTTCTCTTCACATGTCAGAAGCGTCGGCCGTACAATCAAAGAGCATTTATCCAGTTGTTTTCCACTTTCTTGCAAATGCAATCAGTTTGTTAGAAAACAAGGACAATCGAGATAAGAGTGGTCTGGCCGATGAGGACCCCGAGGTCTGGTCAGTTCTTTGTGTGCAACAGGATGCTGCTGCCAGGTTGGTTGCTGGTAATGTTGCTTGATTTAATCCAGAGCTCCCTGCCTGTCCGTGCTCTGCTGTTATAATAAACTCTGATCCCTCATTCCTAAAAGGTAGAATACCAGCTTCATCTAAAATGTTATGAACTAAATCAAGATAACTACAGCAAAAATAAAAACTTTATCTAAAGTTTAATTGCTTCTTAAAATACTTTAAGCAACAACCTGTTATTTTAAATAATGATTGACCCTGGCGTTTCTTATTCTCTCATAAGTGCATGTTGTATATACAGTGCCTGACTGACAATAAGGAAATAAATCAGACTTGTCGTGCTGCTGTAAGCTATGAATAGAGGAGATGTGAGGGGTTATAAAAAGAGAGGGGAAACGCAGCATCTGGAAAGGAACTTCAGGACATCCGGGGAGAGGAAAGGTAGGAGGAGCAGCAAGGGAGAGGGCGTGGCTAACTGACCTCTGATCCCCAACAGAGAATAGAAATCTAAGAAAGAAGACAGACTGCAGCTGTGTTCCAACATGCAACCCCACGTTCATGTCAATCACCATAATTTCCCTGGACAGATGCGTCCCCGCCCAGGAGATAGACAGAAAATGACAGGAGGAGGGAAGGACTGGATGTAGAAGGGAAAAGGGGTCAAAAGGGCAGCTATCTCCAAACAAAAAGTTCTTGATTAGAGCCAGTTCTCTGCGGCAGTTCATCAAATCGTACATAACTACAGAGAAAGACTCGCCCTAGCAGTAATCACTCATCACATCGATAGTAAAACTTTTCTTTTTTCTGTTTGCTGCTTTTACTCTCTTGTAGAGATATCAGTTTCCTTGCAAACGAAATAAAATCTAAAAATGATATAAGTAATATTTACTTTAGTCACTCAATTCAAAAACTGAAACTCAGTTACCGTATATAGATTCACTACACATATGCTTACTTTCATTTCCCTTTAAACATATAAATGTTCTGTTATTCTCCATTGGCGTGTAAGCTATAATTGCGTTTTGCACTTGCAGGTGGCTATTATCAGGATCTGTATCAAAGCTTACTAATGGAAAATTGAGATGAAGGAAAAGGTATTGTTGGAAATTATTATATCATTCAGAGAAATGTGAAGCAAACTCCATTTAATAGTTTTTGGTAGATTTTCAAGGCAATGAGCAACGCCAGACTGTATTTCAAGAGCTTCTGCACTTTAGGAAACACTAAAGAGGCACACAATTTAAGTTGTTTAAGGTACAGTGAGAGGCTTCCACAGTCAGTAAAATATTTTGGAGCCATGTCATTTCCTGATGTTGATCCAAAGTGTTTTATAAAGTTCAAAGTCAGTACAAATGTCTACCAGAGCACTTCATGCTCCGCTCTGCGGACGAGCTCTATGGAGATCCTGATTTTATTTTTTTGCGGGATTTGGCTCCTGACCACACATCCAAAAGTACTGATAGCTGATTTAATAAACCCAAATGAGAATTTTGCACAGCACATGGACATACTTTTCAGCAAGTGTATATTTCTACATTGGAATATTGGTGTAATGGAACACTTACATTTTCCGAGGAACTCGGCTTTGTTTTTTTGTTATTCATGATCGTCACAATAAGCAGAAGTGAGCACTTATTTCTTCGCTCTGTGTAAAATGTCTGTGTTTCACCTTTATATTAAATTATGAAAATGACTTTTTCTCCCAATTTTTTATAGCTGTATTTTTACTGTTTACATCAAAGACTGCAGGTTTGTCTGGCTTACATTGTGCAACGAGCCTCGCCTCGTTCTGCCTCACCGCAGCCACCACCATCACCAGTAGCGGCTAGCTCCATTAGGCTCAACGCATTGCTCATTTTTCCGCAAGAGCTCCCTTGGGCTAAAAGGCAATTATGCAGTAGTGTGGCATAATATTTCATTCTTTTCACATTGCCTTGCGCTATGATTGTGCTGGTTTCTAACAGCTTCATGTGGCCTTGGAGGAAGGGTGCCGCCTCCTAACAACTTTATGTGAGTAGAGGAAGACTAGAGAGGGGAGGGAAGGGAGAGTTGGGGGGCTCTCAAGGGCACGAGGCTTCATTAGCAGTCAGGTCTTTTTTACCTGCTTGCATGGAGAAGGAAAGAGGGTGGGCATGTGTCTTAGTTTTGGTTTGATGTAGTTAAGTAGATTTACAACGTGAATAAAAAAGGAAAGTATAGACTCAAGGTTGAATCATGGTCTTGCTATTACTTTCATTATTTACACAAAAAAAGTTATATTTAAGTGTTTTTGAAAAGCTGCTTTCCGTTTCTCAGGGAAGCACTTTTACACCGTCTTTGAGGTGTGTGAGGTAAGCATATCTGCTGCATGAAAGTAAATATCTCAGACAATTCAGTAGCCCACACATCCTTTCAGGGAACTGTATCTTTTTGATAATTTTACACATTTGCAGTTTAAAAAAGGACACTCCAAGAGGCATAACCACAGATAAGACGGAGATCTGGAAATCTAGGTTTAAAACATATGATTGTCTGAAGATTACAAAAAACAAAAAGGCCGTTATGTGCACGTTTTTGCACAACCCTCATTGTAGATAAAACTCTCCTCATGTTGACACAGCAGCTATTCATGTGTCTATTTTTTCTCTTGCCCTCAAATTTCCCTCTAAATCTCAGATTTGGTACAAATTGATCCCTCTGAGAGGTTGCTCTGGAAAGTGCTGGGCCAAAATTAAAAATGTTTTTCATTTTCCAGTGGAGAGGTGGAATTATTATAAGATGCATTTTGGCATTTTTTTCTATTACTTGTACATTGCATGTTGCAGAGATTATTTTGCCTTAAACATTTTGCAGTTTTTCTCAGAACCACAAACCTCAATTGTTGGGTTTTTACATTTGAACACAGCAGTGTCCCATGCATTTACATTTTAACCCAAATTAAATTATCTATGTTGAAATATTTCCCTCACAGTATTTTTATTCTGTGTTCTTTTTTTTTTTTTTATATGTTTTATGTTCTATCTGTGTGGGTCTGTTTGTTGTTATTGCCTGTCACTTTACTGCTGTTGAACAGAAATTTTCCCATAGTGGGGCAATAATGGATATTTCTTTTCTTTTCTAAATTCAGAACTTTGTTAAATTATATTTTGCTAATATTGCAGCTGCCATGTTGTTTTCCTCTGCAAGGAAAATATGTTTACCTATTTTACGCATCTGGAGATTGCGATCTGTGCCCATTCTTTTGTAAAAGTTATCTCAAGCTTGAACATAAATTTTTAAATCTTCCCTCAAATTCTTGTTTTAAACCTTGGATTCTGATTGAATCTAAATGCTCCCACTCCAGTTCATACTGTACATTTAGTATTGTAGTCCTCTTAGAAGGAGAACTTTGTCTGCAACTTCAATTCTCTGCCAAGTTTTCTTTTATGATTGCCCTACATTTTGCTCCGTCTTTGCATTCCTACTCTCTTTTTCAAAAAGCACCCCACAGCATGATGCTGCCAACATCATGTATCAACAAGGGTAATAGGCAAATATTCTACTTTTGTCATCTGACCAGATAGCCTTCTTCTAAATATTTATTATTATAATTATTCAGATCTTATAATTTTGTTTCCCAAACCTGCTTCAAACCTCTCCAAGCATATCTTCTTAAAGCAGCTGGTTTCACTGGAGTTTATTTAAGTATATGCTGATGGAAGTAGGATAAAATGTTTAAAGTTTACTGTTTGAGAATTGCAGTAAAGAGTGGCATAATTTATTTCAAGACTTTCATAAACATCTCTACTTGGGGAGGTAATAACACTGGAGGGAGCTGTGAGTATATTTAATTGCACCTGAGCGCATTAGAACCTCCTGCACTAGATATTGCAATAACTGGAAAAGTCATGTTATGTTTTGGCTGCAGTTTGACTAACAAGAAGATATTGTCACATTGAGTTATTTTAGCATATTTATTTATTTATGTCTCATTTTTAACCGTTCCATAACAAGTTAAAAGAACAGCTGAAAAGCAATAAACAAAACAAAATTTAAAAAGAAAAAAGGGAAAAAAAAAACATTAGATGAACAATTTTTAGATACCTGTCAATGGCAAGAACACAAAGTGTTGACTGAAAATAGTGTAAGTGAAAGCATAAGCTTATTTTACTGTCACTTTTTTATACATACAGCATATTTTTGTTTGGTTCTGAAGTAGCTCGCTCATTGTGACTTTGTCCTCTTCCGTTCATTCATCTTTTCTTATTTGGTGTTATAGTATATGCATTGAAAGTTGTTGAGTTTATCTTGAAACTTTTTTAAATGAAACTTCTCAGTAATGATGGATATTTTCTTCTGATTGCAGAGATCAGATCTGGCGGTCGAGGCTCTAAGGATGGATCTGTCAGGCAGCTGCCCCTTTACGACACGCCATATGAGCCGACGGAAAACGGCAGCGACTCCGACCCTGAGCGCTTACGCTGCCCCAGGGAGAGCCGACTACCCCAGGATGATGAGCGGCCCCCGGAAGAGTACGACCAACCATGGGAATGGAAGAAGGAGAGGATTTCCAAAGCCTTTGCTGGTATAAGCCTGAACTTTGCTGTTCCCAGTCATGGTGAATTTTAAACAATAGGTGCAGTTGAAACTGGCTGTGATGTACTTCTGTGAATAGAGGGATGCATGTGCTCCTTTGGTCCTAACTTAAACTTCAGCTCATTTCTAAAGTCTGTTCTGTTTCTTGAGCAATGTTGCTTTTCCTTTTTGAACTTAAGACTGTACCTCTTACAGTTCATCTCTGTTTAGTTTTGCAGACATTTCTTTATAGATATGTCAAATGTATGACTCCAGTAATTCTCTTTTACTTTACTAACTCAACTTTTGCTTTTCCAGCTCCAACCAATTTTGTGGTGGTCTTCTGCAAGGTTCTGATGGTTCTGATGGTGCTGCTGCTGCTTTAGCCTCTTAGTTTATACTTCTTTTATGTTTTTTTTCTTTCCTGCTAGATTCATTTTGCAGGTGTCTGGGCTAATGTTTGCTGTTTTGATCCATCGCCTTCCATTTCAAAATGAGTTGATACCTAAGCTGCTCAGGGAGGGGGCTGGTCCGTTTGCAGATGCATGTAGGTGCAGGTAGTGACTGTAGCCTGAGAGCTTGAGCATGGCTAACACAGCCATAACATCGAACAGGGCTGTTCCTTTAAAGACTGTGCCTTTGGAAGACATATATA
>CAEGAE010067328.1:0-46344 GCA_903067095.1 Girardinus metallicus | reverse complement strand
ATATATATATATATATATAATAAAACTGTGAAGAAGTTTTAAAAAACACACATAACCAGTGGAGGAGTGGATGCTAATTGTCTTGAATGTCCTTATGGAAAGTCCTGCCGGCTCGGCGGCGCTACGGCTGATCTTGGTACTGTCCCTCTGTCGCGGTGTAGAAGTCGTCCAGGACGCTCTGTATGTAGTCAAAGGTGGGTCTGTCTTCGGGCTTGTCCTTCCAGCAGGTCATCATAATCTCGTACAGCTCAGACGGACAGTTTTCGGGCTGGGACATCCTGTAGCCGCGCTGTATGGAGGATATCACCTCTCCCTTGGTCATCCCTTAGAAACAAGTGCAGACACAAGTTAGGAGCTCGTGTGACAGGAGGAATAATCGAGGTCAGTTTATGAGAAGGTTTCTGTAGACATAAATAAGACCGGTGAAAATGACATACATTATACTGACATCCAGTAGGGGTCAGTATAATGCCAGACAATGTGCCGACAATGATAACAGAGCCATAAAAATATCTTACAAACTGGAAGAAAACAGCAAACATGCAACGTTTGCAGCTTTTTTTTTTTTTTTTTTTTGTCATGATCCAGGCCTGTTTGAATTTTGCCTGTATTTTGATATTTATATTAGTTTATATCCTACCACATTCTGTTCAGGCCCCTGGATTCATTGTTCAAAATGTCTTGCCATGTAGTTAAATTCTTTTGTACTTAATTTCTTAGTTTATTCTTGCGTTCTGCTCTTTGGGTTTTGTTTCTGTCTTAGCTGTTTCCCATTTGCGTCTGATTTAAGTTCCCGGATTTTTATTGTTTGTTACTGGAGCCGTCCGTCACTTCTTTTTCTTTTCTTTTTCTTTTTTTTTTTTTTCTGGTTACCTGTCCATGTGCTTTCGTGTTTCTACCATTTCAGTAAGTTTTGATATTTTATCAAAACTCTCGTTTTCCACCTTACATTTTGCTCTGCACTTGGGTCCTTGCCAACAACGTTTGATGTTAATTTTGCACCAGATCAATTCATTGAATTAAATAATTTAAGCATACAAACTCCAGCGGATGAGACTGGTTTGTCGCATTAATGTTTTACTTCTAAACTCCACCTTGTGGAATAGTAGCACGTTAATTTCTAAAGTCAATCAAAGTACCAAATCTTCAAACTGTATTTGCAAATATATTCATAAATATGATAGGTTTCACACCGTAGAGGACACAGCTGCAGTGACACACTTGCTTACCTGGATATGGGATTTTCCCATATGTGATAATCTCATAGAGAAGCACTCCGAAAGACCACATGTCTGATTTGATGGTGAAGGTGCCATAGTTGATGGCCTCCGGAGCGGTCCACTTGATGGGAAATTTGGCACCTGGGAGTGTGTAGAGTAAGGCGATTCACACACAAACAGAAAATTTCATCAACAAACTCTATTATATTTACACATACTTTGCCTTGTCTATGTAACTAATCCACTGCACCGCTCAGTCCCACACAACTGTGTGCGGTGTGTCGTGGAAAGTTTTCCAGTCTATTTATGGACCCACAAGTTTATTGATAGATTCCTGTTTCCAAGCGAGTAGTCAGACAAGTTTCATTTATCACCCAAACATGAATATGTCTGTTCTTTAAAAATCCCCAAGCATTCTGTTTCGATTTTTCTTTTTTTTTCCAACTGGAAAATGCAAATATGCTACATTTGCTATGCTAACCACTCTTATACTGGTTGCTCTGAGAGGCCACTTTTCAAACATTACATGGTAAGCCAAAGTCTTACTCCTATAATTCCTTATTTTAGTTACAAGGACTTTTTCTCCATTTAAAGGTTACAAATGCTTTTCACACTTGTGGGCACTTAACCACAACAGTCTTTTTCACTCTTACTGTCACCTAAAACACACGACAGATTTGGAGATTTTTACACACAATCGGATACTTTTCATTAGTATATTGATCCAGATTTTCTCTGCTGTGTTTGCAGTCTCATGTATGATGGTGTTAAGTTGTTTTGTTTAAATTAGTGGGAAAAATATTTTTTTTTCTTTAATATGAATTAATATAACTTATTGTGTACAAAGTGCCTGAATATGTGTCCTCAGTTCTCAACACTACCGGAAAAAAAAAAAAAAATCAAGACATTAATGTCTTGTGTAAGTATTTAATACAAGAGTCTAAAAGGCAGGTTATCTGCAAAGAGAAACAAAAAGTGTCTTTCCTGTTGCCCACCACAATAGCCCCTTCTGGGAAAGGGTGGCTTTTTTTTTCTGCTTCAGTCTATCACAGGGAGTAAAGGAAATGGCTTATATGCGACAAGAAAAAAATGCCTTGCACAACAGAGAAGTTGGAAGGCGCACTCATTCTCTCCTTCCCACACAACGCTTACCTTCCCGTGCGGAGTACTCGTTGTCCTCTATGACCCTCGCCAAGCCAAAGTCGGCTATTTTGCAAAGCAGGCTCTCGGACACCAGCACGTTAGCGGCCCTCAGGTCTCTGTGAATGTAATTCTTCTTCTCTATGTAAGCCATGCCCTCTGCAATCTGAAACCCAGCCAAAAACAAGTGTGCTTGTATTCAACGATCATGACAGCTTTGCTGGAAGCGGGGAAAAGGTGTCTGTTAGAAACAGAATTTTATGGCACGTGAAGAATTGTAGCTCGTTCAGGTGACTGCTTTTGTAGTTTTGCTGACGAGTTAGCCTAGTCACGAAATTTGCAGTTTTGCAGCTTAGTTAGAGCTGTAGGTGGTTTACTTTAACTACACTCGTAGTTTTGTAGCTAAAGTATCGTTGTAGTCGAGCTAATTTGTGTGGCAGCAAGTCGATTCAAGGTATAGCTAAAGTTGTAGCTATCCTGGCTTCAAAGCTACTTGTATTTATGCCATTATCATATTTAGTCTTCAACACAAACTATTGTCTGCAAATTGGCTTGACAGGAATATTGATATGTGAATATTAAGAAGCATTGTAGCTAAATTCTAATATTAAGGTATACAAAGATTTTTAGACGGATAAAAAAAACCCCAAACAAAAACGTTTCGTTATACAGTTTCTACAGCATTAAGTTGAGTAGATGACATGTGTGAGAGAGTTTCAAAATGACTGTGTTTTTCCTTGGTCAGCTGGAGGAAATAAAGCTATGCTATTCTTGCTTTGTGGTCGCAAAAAGCATTAAAAGCTATGGCGTGCAAAACCAAAGGAGAACTATTCATTGCATTGCACTTTCAAATTACTGTTTTGGAATGGCAAATGGTCCCCTAAGAGCAGTATGACCGACTGAATGCTGGCTACCTGAGCAGATAGCCCACCTAATTAAACAACTGATGGCTTGTTATGCTTGTGTTGCACTTTAGAAAGCAACAATAGGACTAATTTGAACTTTTCTGTTTAAAAATCAAGTTAACAGATTATATATTTTTAGCTATGTAAATACTGCAATACCGTATAAAACCCTGGCAAGTTTACTCAGTTATGTATAATGCTACTAATATTCCATACTGCATCACACCTAAAGTGGAGTAATAGTAGTGGAAGGTTTCAGAGGTACAAAAATAGGGCTGGGGGGGGGGGAGGATTACCTGCGCTGAGAAATCAATGAGCTTTGGTAGTTTCAGTCTGCTTCCTGCGTCACTCTTTAAAAAGTCCAGGAGACTTCCTAAACACAGTACAGAATAGAAACAACACAAAGTCTTTAACTGTGGGAACATAACGGCAAGCCTATTTTTTTTTTACATTTTAACATAATGAGATATTTGTTGTTTGTGGACTATCTCAAGTAATCCAGTGCATACAATCTTAAGATGTATCAATGCAATGCAGCACTTTTGTTTATTTGGGTGTTTGACTCGACGAACTGATATCAAAGCGTCTCAAAACTGTGTCCGTGGAAGGTAAAATGACAAAGCGTGGCCCGGTACCGTTTGCCATAAATTCAGTGACGATGTAGATGGGCTCGATCTTGGTGACGACGGCGTAGAGCCGCACCAGTCTGTCGTGGTGCAGCGTCTTCATTACGTTGGCTTCTTCCATGAACGCTTCGACGGTCATGGTGCCAGGCTTCAGGGTCTTCACGGCCACTTTGGTAGTGTTGTTGTAGTAAGCTGACACCACACAGCATGAAAACAGGAAACGGGGAATAGAGAATACTGTTACAGATCTATCGAAGTAAGACGTAGGCCCTGTTTACATGACAACACGTTTACATGAAGACATTCTAATTACAACCACTGTTTACACAGAAACGGTACACATCGAAAACGTGTAATGCTCTCGCCACGCCACTAGTCGGTGCTAGGTTCTTTGAAGCTAAGTGCGCATGTGTTTAAAAAAAAAAGTTCTACTTGAAAGCACGCCGATTCGCGTTTCCCCATCACGTGCCGTTCCCCCAGATACTGGAACAAAACACGCACTATGTGCGTCTGATTAGGGCGCAGTTGGAAAAAAAGTGGTACAACTTCGCTGAAACAAGTTGTTTGAGCTTTCACGGTGTCCGTAGCCACCTGGGCGATGAAGAGACGCTGGGGGAATCGTGTCTGATAGGGAAACACGAATTGTAGCAACACCAGCATTGTCAGTAGTTTCTTCTTCTGTGGATTGTAGGAAGCAGCTATGCTTTGCGTCACACTATGCATGAGCAGGGGATTCCCTGACAGAAAAAAATCCATTTATTCTGTTTTGCAAGACAGCGGACAAGGTGACGTTTTAGAACCATTGCACTCTGTGCTGTTGTCAGAGAAAACATTTGGTGGTTTCATGTAAGTGTGCAGTACAAACACAACAGAAACTCTTCCATTTTCACCAGAAATTGTTGTCGTGTAAACAGGGCCTCAGTTTATTTGTTTTTGTTGTGTTTTTAATGTGCCAAAATGACACTTTAATGTACTGGATAAGGCAAACGCCTTCCACATTCAGTACTGTGCACTACTGAGCATTAGGTGAAAACTTCAATTTAGAATGAAGGTGAAGTGTACAGTATGCTTCATTTTCGTTTATAACAAACAAAACAAAAGGATTTGTAGATGAAGAAATTTATATAACAAGTTGATCTTGTGTTCAGTCTCCGAGTAGGTAATCCACCCCCTACTGTAACCTGTAGGTCAGCCATGTTGACCTACAGGTCAAGCTGACCTGTAGTCAGATTGACTGACAAAATCCAACTGAGGTTCAAGTTATTCTTTTAAAAATTTGCAATTGTTAGTCACCGGTTATCTGAAGAAAATATCAGGGAACTTAGTGAAATGCGCCTCAGATCTACAAGTCAAATCTGAATAGAAATGTATTCAAGTCAAACCGTAGTAGGATTGTCTGATTAGCTGTCGTGGTTGCACAGCTTTCACAAGGGAAACAGAAAGATATGCTCATAATCCGTACTTTGAAAATTTAGATCATACTGCAGATTTTCCATACATTATACCGGACCGCTTTAATAGTCTCTCAACTTCCAGTGCAAACAAGTCTTTGAGTTTTCTTCCCTCTATGATAACAAGTTGACCTCCTAAGCTTATAGAGAGGGTTTGACTAATTTCTGTAGATTATCAAATGATCCAGTGTCAAGTTGTGAACTTCGCAGGCATTTGTCTTGTCAAGTTAAGATCTGCAATAGAAGAGATTTTGGACTCTGAAATGTTTTGCAGAGAGACATTTTAGTGAAACGTTTCTCCGACACAAAGCAGAAGTCTATTTAAAGACACAGCATAAAACGCCCTACAATGATGAACTAATTAGTTCTAAGGCTTATTTAGACACACAACCGTCACAATAGGAAGTAGTCTACGGCGGTCAGCCACAGAATCTAAACCACTTACTTTGCCTGCTGCGCAGCAAAGGCCCTTTTCAGGACTGGAGTTTGAGATTCAGCTAAACCACGAACACCTTCTTGGTTTAATAAAAAAGGTTCTAGAGAAATTAAAAGGTTTCATTAATTAAAAGTTTTGCTTCTTTCTTACCCATCCACACTTCTCCAAACTGTCCCGCTCCCAGTTTCTTCACAAACTTTATGGACTCTTTGGAAATCTCCCAGGCGTCCTTGTCCCACGGCCGCTGGGCTTTGGGTTTCGCACACGGACGGTCCAGTTTGCGGCACAGACCATCTGACCTGGCTGAGAGGCACAACGGCACATTTTTTTGTGTGTTTTCCTATGATGATTAAGTTTAATTTTAACCTTAACACCCCACTCTTTTCATGAAGCGCTACACACTGGAAGCTGAAGACTCATTAGTCTCGGAAAGCATAAAAACTGAAAGTAAAGTAAGTTTGGCTATTTGGAAAGCAATTTCTTTTCTGGGAAACACAGACAAGGAAGCAATATTCTCAGAAATCTGGAAAGGGGAAAATACATTTTCAGCACATATTATTATGTAATTTCCTCCTGTTAAACTGAGATGCACCCAAATTGGCACAAAAGCATTCCTGCAGTCCGACGTAGCAACGACAACGAATAAGGGAGCAATACATATGAAATCGTATTGTAACCATAAATAACTGAGGAACAATATTCACCAATAAATTTGCTCCTTGGTTGTCACAAAGAGGGTTACAATCCTGCAGCATTTCAAAATGTTCGTTACAGTATGCTCGCTTCTATAAAAAAAAAATCCCAAACTTTTCCAGTGTTTTCTAATCCTCTGGAACTAAGTTTACCCAAGTCTGAGTCAGTAAGCCGTGACCTCACTCTCTGCTGTGATTTCAAGCTTTTCCCCTTCCGATCCATACTCACTGTGGTAATGTTTGAGCATGCTGCTGATGTCCGGGAAGGAAATTTTGGGAGAGACGTAGAAGCCGCCGTTGTCCAACTTCCTGATTTTATAATGTTTCACCGAATCCATGCCCTGGGCATCGACATCTCTGATTGACAAGGAGAAATTGCCTGTGTGGGGAGGAAGGGGAACAAGTCTCGCACCGAGTCCCAGACGCTGAATTGTGAAGGAATTTTGTGGGAAAATTGTTTAGCACCTTTGGATGTTTCGCTTTCCCTGATAAGATAAGAGCCTGGTTTGTTTGCAGGAGCCAACAGCTGCCTCTCTGCGTCCTTCCTTGTGATCTCTTTGAAAAACCACCTGCAATGATTTTGGGGTGATTATTTTATTTTTTTTATAGTGTGCTACATTAACGCAGAAGTGTTATTGATAAAGCAAAGCTGAGACTTTCATCCGACATCATACTCACTCTTCCGTTTCCATGGTATCAACTTGGGCAACGTAATTGGATGGGATGAATCCTTCTTTGTTGGACGTTAGAGACTGTGCTTTCCACCAATCGCCATGTCTGAAAACAAACATGGAAGACATTACCTTACGTTTATGCCAAAACACATTTTCTGACGATATTACGGCAAAAATAATTATTCAGTTGAACCCGGCTTGCACAGATGTTTCTTCTTCCCCCGTACCCGAAACAATAAAAAGTTTCCTATTTCGCAGACGCTCTCAGGCCAATATAATCACTGGACTAATTTACACAAATCAGATGATGGTCAAAGGCTAATCAACAAAGATTCCTTCTAAAGTTCTAAAGACAGAAGGATTTGGACCTGGTGGTCACTCTGACTTTTAGCGCTCCTGACAGAATGTAGAAATACCAAGAAACAGTTTCATGAGCTGCACTAGTCCAAGTTCAAAATCAGCCCACTTACTCTTCCAGGATTTTCATCTTCTCTCCTTTCTTGAATCCTAAATCTTCTCGATGCAACGCCTCGTAAGGATAAAGACCAATCACCACTTTGAAAGTTGCTTCTTTCTCTAAAGCACAAAACACAAAAGTTGACAAGCATGAAAAAATATAAAGAGTCCCTCAGTAGCCGCACAGTGGCTGTAGAGCAAGTTTGAGCAGGATCAAAACAATAGAAGTGTTAATTGTGAAGAATTGACCTGTTTTTATTTGCATTTGAATAAATGAATGGCAACTGTTTAGGTCTTCTCTCAGTAGTCAATAGAAAAAATATTTGGTGGAATTACAGCAGTCAATTTCTGACCAGCTTTTTTGCATGTTTCTGCTGATATTCCGCTCTTCCACGTCTATGAGGATCTGCCTCTTTAAAATGTTTAGATTGCTAAACCGAAATCGAGGAACTTGAGAAAAACTTTTTTTTCCCCCTAAAATGTCATTTTGCGTGACAGGACTAAACTAGAAAATAAATCACATGGAGAGGTGATTGTGGTACGGAGTGAAAATTTCCAAACGTTAACCGTTTGTTGTGATATTCTCCATCACTGAAAAACGCTGACTTTTTACTTCTATTATGGTTATGTTTGGGGATTTTTAGCAAGGAATTGAGACTTCGGCTTACGTTACTCCAGATATCATAGGAATACTTTCACCAGATACGAAAAGTAAATGCGAGGGAAAAAAAAAAAAAAGGGATACCTTCCATTTGCTGGAACACTTGACCTGGTAGCAGGGAGTTACTCTGTAAAGCAAAGCACAACATGAGATTTTGAACTCTATTTTGATTTTTGATTTTTTTTTTAACACAGCTGTTGCACACATTCAGAATGTGTTCATTTCATATTTCCAGACCATAATCGTCATTGGAGAACGGGAAGTTCTGACCACTTGGGGAACAATTTAGTCATCTTATTGCAAAACGGTGGAAACGTCCTTAGCTTAGACCAGAGGTTTAACAGTTTCTGCTTGCGTAAATGTTTTTTTGTCGTTGTTGTTTTTTAACCGTTTAAGCCGCAGCTGTGGCACATCTGTTCGGGCTCTGTACTGCAAACGGATTCCTACTGGGCTCGGCTTCCTTTCTACTCACTTTGCTGGTGTTGAAGGTGGGGTCTCTGACGTAGTGTGCCGGCTCCGGTTTTTCGGCCTGCTGTCTGATTTTGCTCTCCACACCGCTCGCCAGGCCGCCGCTCAGCGTGGACTTCAGACAGCCCATCCCGCCTGCTGGGGTCGAGAGGCTGGGGAAGTGAGAAAAGGGAAGAGCAGTCTGTTAAAATGAACGGCTGCTCAAGCAAAACAAGTTCTTCAGCAGGGAGCTGCGGTTTTTCTTTTTCACTTCTTCAGAAGTCCAAATATTTTCTGAAGCGATTTTTGTGTCGGATGGTGCTTGAAGCTGCTAATTCCAGTTGTGATGCAGCCAGATGTTTTATTTCAATTTGTTCCTAATTTTTGGGGGGTTAAAAAAAAAAAAACTGTAAAAGGGAGTAGAGATTCTCATTCAGGGCTATATTCCAGATTTTTGGAACGCATTAGAGGTCATGAAAAGAGGAAGTCGTAAACCCTCCCTACAGCATTAATTCCTCCTAAAAAAAAAAAAAAAAAATTACGATTCCGATCCGAACTGGAAACTCTGGAGGAGCTGCAGAGACCCACAGCTGAAGTCGACAGAACTACGAGTGAGTCGTGCGCTACAGCAGGACATCAAACTATTGCAACAGCGGCACATTACCAGTGTGAGTGTTGTGCAGGAAGCTGGTCAGAGTTGATGAGGAGATAAGTGGATCTTTCTCAGCAGAATGTGATGTAAACAGTCAGGCCTGTTTTTTACCCCAGATGCCCGAAAACATCATCGTGACCTTTGCACGACCCGCTTTTACTTTTACAGTTCTTGTATTGCCACTTTCTAATTAATTGTTTGGGAAGTTTGATTAGTTGTCTTACACGGTTACTCGTTTTCTTTCTGCTTATCGTCGCCACGGAGATTTGCCGTGCCGTATTTTCTGACTCCCATGAACTACACGGCCATAAAGGTCATAAAGACTTTTATAAGCTCCACTTGTTCCCAGCTCTACATGTGGAAACTATATAAATCACAGACTGACTTTTGCATCGAAATTGCCTTCGTGATTAAGATTAGACCTAATAATTTTGTGCAAACGGAAATATTTACAGTCGCCACAAAGCTTGTGGACTTTGTACATTTTCTGTGATAATCCTTGAAAACATTCAGTTTATTTTACGGAGACACAGTCAGTCTTTTTTTTTTTTTTTTTCATCACTTCGCTGGACACATGCTGTGTGTCTCTTGGTTTGTTTAACAACCATAAGTGTCTCTTTCAATCTCCCATTGAAATGGATCTTAATAATTTTGGCTAAATATGAGAAAGAACAAACTAAAGATTTTAAATAAAGGTATAACAACAAATGCATATTTTAGCAGTTTTTCATTTATTGTCAGGTAATAATTGATTCTTTTACAGCAGAATGACACCAAAATAGTCAGTAATACTGGAAATATCAACATCCCAATGAAGAAATTGTATTCATGCTTTCTTTCTGCTTTTTAAAATCTATGAACAGAAATAAAATGGCCTTTTTTCCCCCCCTTTTTTTACCCAACTACACATCAATAGATGTATATTTCTGAAAATGATAAAGTCATGTAATATTTGCGTCACTCAGCGGGTTTTATTTAGATGGATGGTAGTCAAATGGAAAAAGGAGAAAAAACAAGCAAACAAACAAAAAAAAAACCTCAAATGAAATCACAACCCCCAATGTAAAACAAGTAAACAAACAAAAAAAGGTCAACAGAATGTTGCTCAGAATTCAGTCCGGTTATTCAAATGTTTGGAGTGGTGTATTTGGATGAACTAATCTTCACAAAAAAAAAAAACAAAAAAAAAAAACAAAGAATCTGGCAGCCTGGTCAGAAATGGCAGCAATAATATTCCATATTACTGCACTACCTGTGCTGATGCGGGTCGAAACCCCTCACACTGAAATAGATCAACGATACACAACAAGACCAAATTATCGACGGAATATGTGACGCAAGTGAAGCAGAAAGAAGCAAATGAACACTCATCAGAAGTTTGAGTTGAGACGCAGAACAGAGCTTCACTGTAAAATCATTATAATTTGCAAATTTGTTTTCACCTTTTGCTTGTATCCCTGTTTGGTACACAAAACACAAAGAGCAGCAATGCGTCGATAAGCAACTCGACGCTGGAATATTAAGAGCCGTTATGGAAACCAGTTTGACGTGTTTGTCCTCGTGGGACACGAGAAGGAAAGATGCAAACCGCTGAGACATTTCCCACCGCGATGTGACCTGCTGACAGACTCCCACTAAAGAAGACCGCCTGCGTTCTTTTTAATACTTTATAAACTGCAGGTGTGAAGGTTTAGTTAAATGGTCATTTAACTTATTTAACCAGGTTGTTACAACTTTACTGTTTTTTTGCATTTTCCCTATGCTATTTTATGTGTTTTGCAACTTTCTCTTTCCACTACAGGTGGAAAAAGAAAGTTCTGGAATTATTCCTAATAATCTTCCGTTTCATGTGAACAAAACCTCCCAAAACATCCGGCGCTTTAACCAGGTTGTGAGCGTACAGGGCTCGATAACTGTCCAGCCTCACTTTGCCTAATTCTTATGGTGATTTGGTCTTTTAGCTACTTCAAATAGAGCCCCTCAATAGAATGTATGCTAACTGAAGGCACTCTGAGTCGGGCGTGCTGAGGCCATCACCCTGGATGCACGCAGCCAAAACCAATTGCCACATTTTCCTCGACTCTGACTGTACGACAGAAGTTGCAAAACAAATATAAATAGCAAGACCAAAAAAGCAGAGAGGATCTTGGGACACTTAAAACCTTTGCCAAAGTTCTGCGTTGTATACCAGGGCCATGCGTGGTCTGCATTAAAACCCAGACGTGCAAATGCAAAACACATCTGCATTGAGATGCAGATGTGTTTTTATAAAACACAATTTGGCGTTGATAAAATGTGCTTTCCCCCCTTTGCTTAGCGTGGTTTATCAACTGCTATTTTATCGAGACGGATTTTGCCGTCTCACATGCAGGATGTTTGGTGATGTTCCATGACTTCGTCTGTGTTTTTCCTCACCTGGTCCGCTTCGTTTTCACCTGTTAGATGAAATCTGCTTGTGTTCTGTTGGCTTTCAGCAAAGAGGTTGAGCTGCAAGTGAAAACATTGCGAATTGTAGGTCAAATTTAAAACCAGTAAGAGAAAATTACAGGCAGGAGTTTGCAACACTGTCAAGAATGTAACCGAGTTGAACGCCGACTGGAAATGAACTCTTTGCAGGTGGAAATCGGATACGTCAGGATTTATGCCGGATTCAGTCGAAAGCCGCTCGTCCGACCCGATGTCTCCGACTCCAGACGTTTCTACGTTTCCAATTCTAGGCAGATCGCAGCCAGCACACCTACGTGGGCCCCATATGGGAAAAAAGAGGGCAGACCATATGGGTCCCAAATGGGTTTGTCTGCCGTTTTCATGGTGGGTTTGCCCATGTTGGGTCGCAGTCTACGTGGGCCCTTCATGGGTAAGCCCATGTAGGGCCACCGCCATGTAGGGCCCATGTAGGCTGCGACCCTACATGGGCAAACCCACCATGGAAACGGCAGACAAACCCATTTGGGACCCATATGGTCTGCCCTCTTTCTCCCATATGGGGCCCACCTAGGTGTGCTGGCTGGGATGTGCCTCTTCTTTTTTTTCTTTTTTTTTTTCTCAATACGTTCCTCAAAAAACATGTATTTTGCCAAATCCCACCCAAAAGTGTACGCTTTGGATCGGACCTTTTCAGACGAGTCGCAAATCAAATCAAACTCTATTCCGTTCAGCTTCAATCAGCGGCGCGAATCAGATCCTGCTCCGTAGACGCGCGTGAGATTGGCCAAGAGAAAACGACAAATCGGTTAGTTTAATATAAAGATCAACACCCGAGTCAAAGAGGGCGAACCTGAACACAAAGAACGTTCCCCTTTTTTGTCTGCACTTCGCCACTCGAATCACGTCAGAGCAATGAAAGATTAGTTGCAGCAGAGTTCACTGCCCTGGTTTCATCGATGTGGCTTCCGATCGGACAGTCTCTGCTAATCGGCATCGAGGCCGCAACCTGCCAGATACCTCGGTATAGTTAAAAAAACAACAACAACAAAAAAAACAGCTTCCTGTTCTGACTTACTAGCCTGGAGCGCACCTTCAGTATTGCAGATGAGGCCACTAAATGGCTTCTTGTACTATAGAGAAGCGGTATGTTTGGACTTATAATTAGTGAATGTCAGGATTACACATTCTGTCACGAGAGTTAGAAGGAAGGAGCATGCCACCACTTGCAGCAGCACGACGGCTGTTTTTGCGCAGGTTATTATAATGGGTTATCATAATGCAGAAAGAGTTATTTACACCAGAAAATATCCCGCGGCCATAAGGAAACAAGATAAGCGCGCCGACAGCTGAGTAAACATTAAGTCGAGGCAAAGCTTCGTCAGTAGAGAGAAGTGGTGTTACTGCAAAAATCTGAAGTCTTGGTGAATTATTAACAGAGTATACAAAACGGCAAGATGGAAAAAAAAAAAGCCTAACACTTCCTGAGGGCGAAAAAAAAAAATCTATGCATTACAAAAGCAGAAGTCAGAAAAAATATAGTTGATAATATTAATAATAATTTTTAAAAATGGGAGCAGGAAAACAATTTCTGCTCCTATCCAGGAAAACAGCAACCAGATATTAAAAATGTCGTCTAGGTCAATGGGTGCTCTTTAGCGTCCAGGAGACCGGTTTGGGGAAAAACAACAACAACAACAAAAATAAAAACAAAGAAGGAAACATGTCAACAGCCAAAAGGATTCATCAATGCAGCTCTGTTAGGAGTTTTACATACACTTCATATCCACTATCCACATAAAGGTCATATTAATTTTTTTTATTTATGAGGGGTTTTTTTTGACATTGGATGAACAATCCAACCCACTCGTGTATATATATTTATACACCCCCGATAATATCTGGATAAATCATCCTCAGCAAGTTCAGGAAAATCGTGCCATCAGAAACGTATTGGAATGAGACTGGCAGGAATCCTTAAACATTCTTCCTGTCAGAAACAGCACGGTTGAGCACTTTGCGTAAACGTCCTTCGGGTCAGGAGCAAGTACGGCGCCCCCTAGTGGACATAGGGGTGAGGGGAGGGAATTACCTTAGGAAATACACCCTGGTCTATTTTGTATACAGTTACAAATGTCAATTTAAAATTGCAAATATACACACACACGCACACATATATGTGTGTGTATTTAAAGAGCCTCAGTGAAAACTTGCTAACTCTTTAATGCCAAAAATAACTGATTGAAAACTGATTTATTCACTGCATGTTTATGTCTGTGTAAGGTTGAGATGGACCTGCTCATGAAAACGGCCTTTAAACCATTCAGACTACCAGCACACAAAAAAGTGTCAGAGATGATTTAGTCACGCCGTGATAACTCGCGGGATAATAAACAGAAACCTTCCTATGGACGTGACCTTTTTATGTCTTAGAAGGGATGAAAGCGATAGGAAGCCCGTGTTTGACCTGCTTTGCTTTTGCATTTTGTACATAGGTTTGTGGTACATTTTTATCCCCAAGAAAAAGCCGTAAAACTTCAGATATCTCACAAATATTGAAATAAATAAAATAGATTAATTGAAATAATAAAATATTAACATACATGGAAAAACCTTATAGCAGAAAGTACAGTGGCCACTGCAAGAAAAAGTTTCAGTAGTAGAGCATGCCCCATGGACTGATCAGTGCAATGCTGTGCGAGAACGCAAAAGTATTGAGAGGGAAAGCAAAAGAAAAGAAATCCACCATGTCCCTCAGGGGTCCAATGCGACTGTCAACCTGTCTCGGAAATGAAGGTGCCTTCTCAGAAGTGAACACCCTCAGGCTTGAATGAAACTTACAGCTGACCACATGTCAAAAAAGCTTTTAGGGAAAGGTTTATCTGTCAGATGAGTGGTTTCGCCATCGTCGCATTAGGAGTTTATGGAGGAGTCGGTTTAAGGCTGCGAAAGCCAAAAGCGCTGTGCCAGTTGCCAAGCATGGTGATGGGAGCATCATGCCGAGTTGTCCTTTTTCAATATTCAGTAAGGATGGAGAAAAGCTACCTCCAAATTCCTTAACCAACAGTTAGATTGTGCTCTGAGACAGAAGGACTACAAAAAGTCATTAAAGTCGTTAGAGAATGGAACTTTACAAAGATTGTGTGCAACGACGACCAGAAACAGATGAACATTTAAATACATCCATCCCTACATCCATTTTCTAACACCCTTGTCCCTAGTGGGGTCGGGAGGGGTGCTGGTGCCTATCTCCAGCTAACGTTCCGGGCGAGAGGCGGGGTCACCCTGGACAGGTCTCCAGTCTGTCGCAGGGCCATTTATATACATCGAATGTAAAATTTGAAATATTAGACAGTGCTTTTTAGCTTGTGAAAGTAGGAAATGAGACGTGACAATATAAAAATATTTATGACTGTGGCTTGTTCCACAAAGCAGTTGGTGAGTTTGTATATGGAGCAACTGTAGAGCAGTCCCAAAGTTGTGGGTTTGATTCCAGCTTCCCTCTGCCTTCTTTAGTAAATGAAGGCATGTGTGTGTTGGTGTGTGCAGCTGGCCGAATGTGGCTCTAGTGTAAATCGCTTTGAGTTTCTATGACTACGAAAGCGCAACGTAAATTAAGTCCATTTACCATAATGTAGAAATATGGTTATTGTTGCACTTGTTCTCCTAGTGCGACTCATTCAACCTTGCTCTTTATGTTTTGTTTGTTGTTTTTTTTTCCCTCTCTGCAATTAAAACTTTATGTCTTCCGGCCTAACAAAGCGAACCTGATGACGGCCATAAGTCTGGAGCAGTTTAGCGTCATTGAATGTTGCATCTAAGCATAGGTTATGCTTGAAATGTTTTGGTCCAAGCGGCAACAAACTATAAACACTTTGAAAATCATATGAAGTAACATTTTCTATGTTTCTATGTACATTTCTTGACATCTATATTTTCCCCATCGACTCAGATTATGGAGTTGCTCACCATAAGTAGGTCAATTACACACTGTACTCCTGCTCAACACACGATGTTAGAGCACTACAGTCAGCTTTCCAGTTTCATTAATAATTTGATGGTCTGATATTATTGTCCATCCTACAAGGAAACTTTCCATTCATCACTTTCCAAAGTGATGAATGGAAAGTGTGCAGTCCACAGCATTTTACAGTATAGTCAATCTGAACACATTATAGAGATTTAAAGTTGGAGTGCACCAATCAATCAATCCCTATTATTTCCTTAATTTGAGGTGACATCCTTACATGCGACGCCGCTCTGATCCATCGATCTCTTTTGTGTCTGCAAAGGTCTGAAAATTAGCCACTGCCCCCTTATGCTGATGGTGTGAGTGTGGTTTGACTGACGCACCCGACCACCACATCACATCTGTTTATGCTGTGGCCACAAAGCTGCTGCATTTGGACATTTTGTCTCGGGCGTCTACGAAGAAGCCTAAACCTCAAGTTGTTGCGCTAGTTTGTCCTCAGCTGACCTCAAAAACATTGTGATTTTTGTGGAAACAAAACACTGCTGTGCACTTTATTTTTGGTAAGAGGCTCAGTAGTTGATATAGTCTCACCTGTTGTGCAGGTTTTCATATTTAAAAAGTTAATTCAGCAATTTGGACATCGAGTGTAGACTTTTCAGCTAGATCTGAAAGCTCTATTTTGCATGCAGTAAAATCAATTTCGTGTTGTTTCGTGGATATTGTTACATTTGTTTCAACGAGATAAGTTTGAAACATTTCAGGTGTGACCTTTTAAGACATGACATTGTCACTTATTTAAAAAAAAAATCAGTATTGGTCGGGCTTTTTAAAAACCGGTTATCGGACAGAAGCCCACAGGCGACGCAATCGATCCATCCCTGACTCAGAGTCAGTTTAATACACTCCAATTTGATCCCAGTTATAAAACAATGCAGTTAGCCTAATGCTTAAATGTTAATATTATTACTTTAGTTCATCCATCCATCCATCTTCTATCACCCCTGTCCAAGTGGTGCTGGTGCCTAACTCCAGAGAACGTTTCGGGCGAGAGGCGGGGTCACCCTGGACAGGTCGCCAGTCTGTCGCAGGGCAACACACAGACAGGACAAACAACCATGCACACACACACTCACACCTAGGGAGAATTTAGAGAGACCAATTTATCTGACAGTCATGTTTTTGGACCGTGGGAGGAAGACGGAGTACCCGGAGAGAACCCACTCATGCAAACTCCATGCAGAAAGACCCCAGACCGGGAATCGAACCCAGGACCTTCTTGCTGCATGGCAACAGCTCTACCAACTGCTCCACTGTGCAGCCTTTGGTGTAGTTCTTGTCTTTAATTTTCTTCAAATATGTTTCTCAGTAGTCCGTGTAAATCGCCATGAGTCACTTTCTTTATCTGCAGTTTAGCACAAAGAATCGCGTCTTTTCATGCCTTATCAGTCATTAATGTTAAAAACTTTGCACCTTCTTAACCAATGTCACATTAGTCGATTTTTGATTTATATTTACAAGCAGCAAAATAAAAGCTGCGTCTGTCTCATTGTTCCTATTCTAAACAGGAAGCAAACCTAGTCTTGTCGTTCAATATTTTAAATGTTCACCTTTCATCTAATTTAATAGGTTTTAAGAAACCTATTAAACTTTGATGAATTAGTTTATCAGAGCACATTTGGCTGTTTTCACCAAATACCTGCAAATATTTGATTGTGTTAAAGTAAACTCTGCAGATTAAAACTCCAAACTAGTTTTTATTCACCAAAAAAAAAAAAATCAAGTATATTGAAAAGAACATTGTTAAACTTCCAAATTAAGTTATTGTGATTAAAAAAAAACCAACTATCATTTAAATGAAGTTAAGTTCCACTTTTACAGTGTAGTAATGAACTCAAACACATGATATTTGACCCGACGACGGCAACAAGTGAGTGATGAGACCATATTCAAGGTGTCAGTAATTTTTCTAGATCTTTCCTTCAAATCCACAAATATTTGTGGGAAATTCACTGGCAATCTATTCAAAATCAAACAAGTTCTTTTTTCTTCTTCTTCTTCTTCTTCTTCTTTTTCCTTGGCTACCTCAAAAGAATCATTGTTCTTCCTAGAGCTAAACTTGTGTCCACTGATGTCATTGAAATATTCACATGGAAGTTTGCAGAGCTCGGCTCGGCCGATTACCAATGTTTAAACAAGAGAACAAGGGGGAAAAATGTTCAGAGGAGCACCAGAAAGACTAAAAGGAAGCTCAGAAACCAAAACCGCAGTGGGCAAAGTAGAGAGAAAAAGAAAAAAAACTACAGAAAATGACTATTCGAAATCGAAGGGAGACATGCAGCTGGGTCTGGTGTGGGGTTTTTGTTTTTTTTTTTTTTCTTCATGCTGCTGGTTCAGTGCCTCTGCTGTATTTTTAACATGACAGGCGGTAAACAGCCGGAAACTGGGGAGTCGAGATGTGGAGCCTGCGCTCGCACTCCCGTCTGCCACACCGTGACCAACGCACAACCCCGCTTTTAGCAGCACTCCCATGAGAAAGGCAGGGAAAGACAGGACGACGTGCAGGCGTCTTCGAGATGAACAACTTAAGATTTCACTCAAAACCTCTTAAGAAAAAGGCTGGTCGTTTTTGCAAACTTGGCATCTGTTAACACTTGACTTTATCTAGCAATCCAACTATTTAATGCAAAAAACTTCGTTTTGACAAACTGATTTTAGACACGTTTGACACGCAGCAGATCTTACCTCCGTATCCGGTGAAACAGAGCGACCAAGTTATTTTCCAGTCTGTAGAAGTTCCTTAACTTTTTTTCCTTTTTTTCTATTTGTCAGAATTGCCCTTTGTCCTATTCATCCGAGCGCTGACACACACTGAAACACACGCGTGGCATGACAAGGAGGTCACATGGCCGTCGTGGACTGCTACGGCAAAATGAGGAACTCAGGGGAGCTGCTTGGGGATTTTTCTATCTTACCCAAACTTCCTGGTACAATTGTCTAATGATTATTTGCATAATCAGCAACTGACACACACACAGACTGCATTTCTCATAGGATCTGCAGCAACAGATCCCATTTGCCTATACACCCAGTGTTAAATGGAACCTTTTTAAAACCTCAAAGTATTTCTCTTCAATGCCTTGCTAAAGTATTCAACCCCCCCTCCCCTCCCTTTAAACTTTTCCATGTTTTAGTACAAAGAAAAACTTTAATATGTTCTGTTTGAGCTTCATGTGATGGACTAAAAGTTTTGCAAGATGCAGAAATCAAAGGAAACATAACACCCGCTCAGGGCGCAGACACGGTGGTGGCAGTATCATGCCTTTCTTTAGCTTAAACAGAGAAGCAGATCACAAACGGGGAAAACGGATCGATAGCGGTGTATAACGCCAGTCCTCAAGAGTCACTGTGTTGTGGCTTTAGTTTTTTTCACACCGCACCATTCAGATTTTCATTTGTAAAAAAAAAAAAAAAAAAAAAAAAATTCTGCCTCAACGCTCCCTGCTGGTCGAGCCGTGGAACTGCAACAACACAAGTAACTTTCTCCCCAAAACTCCTCTTTTCTTTTACTGATCATTTATTAAACTTTGTTTAACATGGGAAATAGAAAATATACTTACAGAGAGTCAGACAGAAAGAGGAAACCATGCAAATATTCTACATGTGGAATTATGACGAGCAGAATTAGAAATGACTCACAAATTAAACAACATGAGAGCTACAGTATGTTTGCTCTCTACAGTTTTGTCGTGGCAAAGGAGTCAGAGTTGAAGCTGCAGTGAAGTGGAGGTGTCTGTGTGTGTGTGTGGGGGGGGGGGGTGGAAGGACACATGCAGATTGATTTATACAAATAATGAGTGTGTATCACATTTTTATACAAATGAGCAGGAATGCGATTCAGCCAAACATTCGCACAAACACACACACAAGTTAGTGTTCCTGGAAGATCTGTTGACTGTTGCATATTTACATTTAGGAGTAGTTTGTCGGTTTTGGGCCGCCGCGCTTACTGCTGAGAGGAAGAAGAAGAAAAGAGGAACACCTCCGCAGCTGAGGTCATCTGCACCTGTCTTCTAAAAAAAAATAAAAATTAAACGAGTTGCTCTTTGGACCAGGAAACAAGTGGACATAAACAACCAGTGGGGTTGGAGGAAATGAAAAGAAAGGAAAAACACTGTAGGCCAATCAAAATGTGCGGACAGTGTCCTACCAGGAAAGACAATCTGGCCGTAAATATGACTACTCACCCTGAAAATAAAGTGAATTGCATCTCAAAGGTCAGGAGAAAAATCACGTCGTGTTTTATTACCTTTTAGGAATAAGGAAGTGTTTCTTTTTATAACCGCTGATCGAGTATGTGTTACTTTTATTTTGCAAATCGGTAAAGAAAACAAACAAAAAAAAAACACATGCAAAGAAAGGACTTGAGAGATGAAAGAGGAACACGGTGGTAACGTTTCTAATTTAACATGGCAGTAGTGCAGACGGGCCTGAAAGTGCATTCTTCCTTACTGCCAGCAGGTGGCGACTCCTTGAGTTGAAACGGAAGCCAGTCGGTATTGAAGTCTAAAAGAAGAGCTGGACTTGGAATTAAAGGGTTACATTAAATCCAAGTGTGGTATTCATAAACAAAAATATTTCTCTAATCCATTTATGGTCTGAAGCACAATCTACACACCACAGCGGCGTTTTGTCTCTTTTAATAAGCAGTTTTTAGCTTTGTGAACTAAGAAGATCAGTAAGTTCTTTAACCAAATTAACATGTATTGAAAAGTGAAGCCACAACCGCAGATAGTTGCATAATTAACTTTCCGTCAGCACCTAAAAGGTCACAGATTATCCCTTTTTATGCATTAAGATGTTTTTAGCACACAAAATGACTTCCCTGAGTCTCATTTCTATTCAGTAACACAGGAGCAGCAGCCTTATTCGTTTTTCAAAAGTTTAAAGTGTATTTGTGTCTCTGTGCCCTATAGGAGTATTTTTTTGCAAAAAAAAGCATATTTTTTTCTTGGTTGATAGACAGGATAAGTAGTGAAAAAGTATTTTTTTTATTAATGTATTATTTTTTCCTCTTTTTTTGTTTTTTTATTAAATGAGACTGAACCTTGACCTGACACCTGTAACCAGATATATTAACTTCGAGCAAATGTGGAAGCAGTGTGGTTCACAAAAGCATAAAAGCTTTTGTGAACCAATGAGCTTGATTCTTCTCCAAAATTTGACGAAAACAACAAGACTTTTCTTCTTCTCTTAACGCAACACAAAACTGAATAAACGCATTTCCGAACCTGACAAACTACTCATGTAAGGCTGTGATAATACTTGCATTATTACTGTAAACGTGTAAAAAATAAAGATACTCATTTTAAAGGACGCGTCACGTCACCCTTCTTCTGGAACGTCTCGTTCTCTGCGGAAACGATTCGGCATGAATTGAACTTCCAAAGCTCCGTGTTTCAATTCGGCTACAGTTGAGTCCACATCCCTCTGTTTTAACGTCAGCTCAAAGGAAGCACAAACCATTAAGTGGCAATATACAGCCTCTATCAGCACCACTGCTTCTACAATCATGCTACTCTCACTGTGACCCATTATACCAGCATGTCTCGGTGGTCCTACAAACTGCTCTGACTATTGCAGAGCTCCATTTTCGCTCTCCTTTTAGTCCTTCAGCCTGTGTGTGTGTTGGACCACAAAGAATGAAAGCAAAATTTGTTTGAAAAGAAAAAAAACAAACACTACCACTTGTGTACTCCTGATTCTGAAAAGCGTTGGTCGTTCCATTTTTGCAAGAATCACAGAGCGATCGCATCTCAACGCCTCATTAGGGGCGAAGGCTCTGCTTGATGGCGTATCCGTGGCGATGGTCCTAGCCTCCAAACGCCGGGCCGCTTCGAGCGAACAGGTCCACTGTGACGGAGACTTTAATCCGTCCCACGGCGCTCCGTCTACGGGAGGGGGGATGTGGGAGCTTAGCTGTTCCTCTGCTCTGTGTCTCGCTGTGCCGAGGCAGAGGAACTGTGGCTGTCCTCGGCGTCTTCTTCATCTATGGAAAAAGTGAAGAACGTTCAGACTCTGGACCAAGCAAACTATGCCTCCTGTGTTTTCTTCCTCCATTTGGAAAAGCCACTGGACTCGGTTGATGACACGGTTGTGCGATGTAGGCCTCGACATCCCATTGGAATGCCAGTTATTCATCAGTGAAGTAATCTAAAGTTGACTGAGCTCCTCCCTCAGCTAATGATTAATTGATACATGGCCATTTTCTTAAAAATTTGAATTTTTTTCTTTTCTCAAAAGGGCTAGCTGTCTTTTTTTTTTTTAAATATGCTGAATTAAAAACAACAAAATTTTAAAGGGCCAGTATTGCGTGTCTTCCATTTTATAGCACAATCAGGTGAGTATATCAACAACAGTTGTTTAAAAAAAATGCTACATATGTCAAATATAACGTAAAACAAATTTTACTTTGTAATTTAACGTCTTGTAAATTGGGCCTCTGTCTCTTTAAGAAACTCCTGCTCTTTCTGAAACTCCATCTTTAGGAAGTCATCACATTTTAACGTTTTCACCGGCATTGCACTGAGACATAGCTCATGTAACGAGCTCAGCTGTTCTACACCAGATGACTGCTAATTGCCGTCGGCTAGTCTGAAGGAGCTGAGTGAGGAAGTTGTGGGATCTGGGGCTCTCTGCGAGGCGGAAGCTTGGAAACTCCAGGTCTGAGGAGGAGCTGTACCACAAAGGCAATACTAGGTCCAACCAAGTGTTTTGCACAGCTGAATGGTTGCCACGGGAGATTACAATCAAAGCAGCGTTCAAGTGATTTTTTTTTTTTTTTTTTTTTATGATAAAGGGAATAACACTACAACATAATGTAAACCTCAGAAAAGCCCCTTTAACATTTTTGTCTGTCTGATCTAGATTGAAACAGAGACATAGTGGATTAATTTACCGCCTCCTCCAGCGTTGATGTGCAGCTGGGACAGAGACAGGGTGAGGGACAGCTCTCGCCCGTCAGGGTCGGTGGGACTCTGCAGGATGTCGTGCAGGGCGTTCCGGCGGCCCGTCCTGCCAGAGGCGATGAAGTCCGCATACGTGCTCTCAACGTCGGACATCTTTCGCGCATCGTTCGGACAGCAACACCTGGAACACCGAGAAGGCCGCCTGGATCTTCAACACGGGTACCGCAAGGGCGTTTTACTCAGCAGTAAAACAGGAAGTATAACTTTCTGTGAAATTATTTCAGGGTTTTTTTTCCAAAATTATTATAATTTCAAAATGAATTGTGTCTTTCTGGGCCACCGTGAGTGAACTTAGAATTGAAGAGTGAGAGGAAAAATTACAATATTTTCAAAATTTGATTCATCAAAAATCTGAAAATTGTGACACGCCTTTACTGTATTATGAGGCCCTTTTACTCTGGCACCCCTAAATAAAAAACATCTAGAAAATGTTCACATAGGGGTGGCCAACAACAGAGTTACTTCGTAGCAAAACATCTTTATTTTTCAACTCACTAAATAGAGAAATATTTTCTTGAAGCAAATAAATAGACCCCTACATTTATAAATATATGCTGTCTAGCAATTCGTCACTGCTGCCACCAACTGTTTTGCGGGGGAACTGCTCTTATTTTGTAGGTGTGCTGTGCTGGTAAGCTACCTGCCCATGACAACAACCACTCACTTTGCACCAGTAGCAAACAAGAAGGAATGTGTTCTGAGAAATTGGATGTTGTGGGAAAACTAAAAACTTTGTATTATTGTATTAACTTACAAACAACTCTTCACCAAGCCATAGGAGCTAGTTTTAAATCCACAATTATTGAAAAAAAAAAAAACAAGTATAAGAAGACATTTTTCCCATGTTATAAAGGAAAAAAAATGCCAGTAGAATAGTTAATATTCAAGGTTTGGTGATTTTGCAGTGCATTTACAGGGAGACTGGAGACCTTCTCCAGAATTCCTGGAGGTTCTTGGAGATGGAAACATCCAATAAAATCTAATGGAATCCAATGTCAGAAGGACTTGAAAATCGCTGTTTTCAGACACAATTTTAACTCAACATGCAAAGCTGGGAGACACATGACCCTAAAGACTTGCACGAAATCAGAAGCAAATTTCTTCTTATTATTATCCATCCATCTATTTTCTGTACACCCTTGTCCCTTAGTGGGCTTGGGAGGGCGGCTGGTGCCTATATCTCCAGCTAACGTCCCAGGCGAGAGGCGCTACCAACTGCACCACTGTGCAGCCTAGTTTTTGTCTTCATTATTATTATTATTATTATTATTATTATTATTCATTTTTAAAAAGTTATTTTTTATGTTATCTATTTTATTTTAACATCGTTCTTCTTTCCTCTTGCTTTATGTTGTTCTATGACAGACAGTCCGCATGAGACATATTAAAAAGGAAAAAAGTGAGATGATGTGAAATGTGAATTATAAACGCGTAGCAAGCGTAAATACTCAAATTCAAATTAACTGCACTGACGGAAGTGGCCATATTTGTGGGAGGTCGCCAATAAAATCCCATTAAAATCTAGAAGGAGAAGATTTTTACAGCGTTTAAGGCCTGCTTGAAACGTGTCTTACCTTTTACAGACAAAGCCACCACAGCAAATAACCCGGAGCTACATTTTGTCGGACGTGATTTCAGGAAACGGAGCGCGAGCGGCCGACATCACATCAAACGATCCAAATAAACAAACAAACCGCAGCCAAAGCTGGAATTGAAGCGATGATTACCAAATACCCCCTGGGGAGGGGGTAATAATCCCAGCACGGTACACACTAAGCAACGCGAGCAGTCACAGCATTTCACATCAATAGGACGTTTTAAAAAAGTCCTCAGCGTATCCTCTCTGGACGCTGCATCTTCCTCCTTTCCAGCCAATTAGCGGGCAGCAAGCCGCGTCTGCGCGCTGATTGGACACAGCACACAAAAGGATGAGGGGAGAGAGCGGCGAGCAGCACTGAGGCTCACGGTGCGTTCAGCGTCATTGTTGAAAAAAAAACAAAAAAGCAATTAGGCCAATCAATGCGTTTCATATTGAGTACAGTGAGTGAAAATAGCCAACCGGTGTGCATTCTAGTGTTTCCAAGATAATGTAACCCTACTAAATCGGTTAATTTAGGAAAATTACACTTTAATTGATAAGGAAAACTGGTGATACAAAGCTGCCAACGAGGTATATACCGTAATTATTGTAAGGACTGATGATTCTGCGGTTTTCCACACCACTGGAACTAAGTGAATTTGACTTTGTGCGTAATAATCACAGTTAAATTGGAGTGGATGTAATTAAATATGTTGAAATTATTGGATCGTATTGGCCTGAATATGATTGATGCAATTATTATATTTTTATACAATTTGATTTAAAATACTTAAAATGAAATATTGTTGTAACTAATTCAATTTTCTTTAAATTGATTTTCAGAAGTGCGTCATGAATTGGTCCTGTAAAGGGTCTAAAGATGGCTTTTCATGATAATTGGGGGCCATATAAACCAACTGAAACAAAAAGGAGTCAAAATGTTGAACGGGCCATTTTAACAAGTGGTATGTTTTCTTTTAATCTGTAGATTTGCTGCTGTTTTTATGATTATTGTCCTGATTCATGGCCACGCTTCTGATGTCTTCCAACCTTCCTCCATTTTGACAACTGCAGTTCTATAAAGCTTAGATTTCTTCACTCAGTCACACCTGCTGATGATCAACTAATTACTGCTTTAATTAGTAATACCAGTTACTTCTATATACTGAGTATATTCAAATGTAAATGTTTTTGCTCATACCATTGTTGTATAAACATGTAGATATACTTATGATAATAATAAATCAAATAGTGTGTAGTAGTAAAAACCAAAATTAAAAATAATTCAAACATTACACCTGAATGCAACAGAGAGCAGAATACTACAGAATATACTGTAGCTTTATACCTACATTTATGATATTATAGACTTAATGTGTGGCAGTTTGTGGTGTTTAATCTAAATAGTATGACTTTAAAAAGAACTTTGTTTTCAGGCTGGTAATGAAAGGGGAAAATATTGAGTAGTATAGATATTACTTTCCTCAGTTTTTAACTGAAGTTGCATTTAATGGTGGGGGGTGTCTATCCTGGAAGAAGAATGACTAATTTATGTGTTTTAGCTGGAAGCTTGTCACAAAAACAAAAAACATAGTTCTTAGTTGTAAGGTAGAATTTCAAGATAGCGACAGGATTCTGCAAAAAGTCTACAGGTACAAGAACGAAATAGGAAAGTTGTAAAAAAAAAAAATTATTTTACCATTATTTTTACAAAAGAGTGTGAACTTCTGATTTTACATCTTAATCCAAACCTACAGAAAATGTTAATTATTATTCTCTTTAGCCACAGGATGGTGCTGCTGTCCATTAGAATAGCACAGCTTCAGTTCTTGATCCTGCTAGTCTATTACTGCAAAAGCCACATTGTACGCAAGGCAGTTTCAGCGGATTATGGGGTCTGTTCTCGCAAAAATGAGTAATTAATTATAGGAAATCCTCCTTAAACCCTAAAGTAGGAGGGGTAAACGTTGGGATTATGTAAACTTACTGTCAACACTCATCCACAACGTGTGAGAAGCAGTGTGTCCCTGCAACTTGAACGTGTAACGCTTTGCTCGACTTTAATTGCCATTTAGCAAAGAAGATCATTTGTGGTGGTGTTTTTTTTTTTTTTTTTCATGAATCAAAAACAACACAAAATGTCTTCCAGGCCCTCATTAGCCAATCAGGGTTGTCGGTTCTAACACCAATCAACTCTATTGGTGCTGGTGTTGCTGCATCACGATTTAGAAGAAGACAGTGAAGTAATATTGTGAGGAATCAGAGTCTTTCAACCTGCATGCATCTTTCTTCCTGTGTCATGTGTGCTGGCAACAGTTCTTCTTTATCTACTCTTATTCTCTTTACGATTTAGCAATCTCTAATCTGATTAGATGCAGTCTGGAGGTTCAGGATATTAGATTCAGGATTATTTTGACTAATTTCTGACTGCAACATGAATTTGCTTAAATGGTATAAATGGACATACATATTAAAGTCCACTTAAAAAAAAAAAACAACTCAATTTGACAATTTTAATTTCTGAACTGTAATCTGGCCTTTTCAGACCGTTTTAGCAAAGGACAATAAAACTCGTATCAGCTTCAACCAGGTTCCAAGATCTTCTGCTTTTGTCTGGTCTTTAATGTTTTCACGATGCTTATATTTGCGTCTAAAAGAGCGGATAAAGTTGGCACCAAGTTGTGTCCTGAGATGAGCAATACTTGTAAATATCCACGATTCTCTTTGTGGTGTCTTGGCTGATTTGCTTTGATTTCCCATGATGCCACACAGTGAAGCAGTGTGTCGGAAGTCCTGCCTTAAAATACCTCCACACGTCTGCCACCATGTAAAAAATAATGTTATTGATGAACCCCGTGGTATCTTACAAAGTACGTGGAAACATAATCTGGGCTTTCCCAAACGGCTCAAATCAGCAATTTTCCTGTATGAAAAGAAAGTAATACAAAATTCTCAGACATTTAATTGAAATAATTTATTTGGGGCCCTGCGACAGGCTGGCGACCTGTCCAGGGTGAACCCCGCCTCTCGCCCGGAACGTTAGCTGGAGATGGGCACCAGCAGCCCTCCTGACCCCTCTAACGGACAAGAGTGTACAGAAAATGGATGGATGGAATTTATTTGGGTAATCCTCACTGACCTAAAACAGGAAAGGCTTATAATGTCAGACAGTGAGAACAATAGTGTTATGCTGTGGGGTTTTTAATATAGTGGATGTAGATGTGTGATTTCATCAGAGCATGCACAGAGTTCTGATTAAGCGCAGACTTCATGAAACCTCCGGGCAGCGTCTTTCCACAGTCGTGTTGCCTTCCGGATGGACAATGAACAGCTTCACTGGAGCAGACAAGTGACTTGCTTAAGGGAGTTCATTTTTCAGACGAGGTCAGATGAAACTTTAATGTCACCCACTGAAACGTCAGGTCATTAAAGCAGCAAAGACCGAAGCATTGCTAGGAAAGAATGCGGGGAAAAAGGTGAGACGACATATAAAGAGAAGTATGTACATTCAAATACATGAGCATTGTTTCAGCGCACATGCATCCTCTTTATGTTTGGTAGGACCTCATAGTTTGGTTTGTGTTAAAATTGCTACTTTCTGAGGCATCACAATGTGACATTTTGGAGATGTGTGGTTAATCGGAACATCCACAGTCATTTCTTGCTCAATGAAGCAAACGGTGCGCATGAGCACAGCGCGTTCAAGATTTAGCTTGCCATTGATGCACTTGACTGTGGCATTTGAAAACAGCTTTCAGCTGACTGAACAATGAGCTGCTTGACAAAGGGGAACAGAGAGAGAAGACAGACAGAAAGAGACAGGAACGGATATAGAAAGAGCCAGATTTGGACAAGATGAAGAGGATCTGCGTATCCTCTGATTTGCTCCGTTCAGCTAGATTACAAACTTTTCACAGCCTCCTTTTGTTGTCCATCCCTGCCGTGTTAGAGGCTTTGTCCCGACTTGGCATATGTGTCTGCATTTATTATGGTGTTCCCAGCCACTTCAGCACAGAAACAGGAGTTCCTCTCCTCTGTTTTGGAGGCAGAGTGAGATTTGTGCAAGATATGCTAAAGGTGAAACCAGTCGGGAACGCAACTTGTTGTAGCTAAATTTCATTCCTTGTTAACAAGCTCCAATAACGTGTGATAGTGACAATGATGGATGCATTCCACAACGTAGAACAGGCACAGGAGGCAAGTGAAGGTGAATAATTTAATTTAAAAATATCATAAAACATGACTTACAGTCAACAAGCGAGAGTGGGAACAAAGGGGGGTAGGGTACATGAGGATTACTGGAGAAACCAGAAACCAGAGAGAGAGAAAGAGAGAACCATGACAACAAAGAAATAAATAGTAGATATAATCTAAAATAAGTAAGAATGGACTGATCTTAGGTAAAACAGAGATAAAGGGGATCTAAATCAAAACAAGAATAACACAGACAAAGATTGATCAAAACTATAAAACAACCCAAAATCCTGACACTTGCAGGAAATAGTTATTTATTGTGATAATGTTGGCATCAAGAAAAACCCAAACGGTTTTGGTCTTTCACACCCTGGTTGAGCTTTTTATTATTTTTTTTGCTTTAGAAAACTCCTAAGCACACGCTACAGTTAATGAATGTGAAAGCTTTTACCAATACCAAATGGAAAAACGGGCATGAAATTAAAACAAGTCTGACAGAAGGTCATCTGTTGGGGTTCATTGAATCCCAACAGATTCATTGAATCTGTTGGGATTCATTGAATCTGTTGGGATTCAACAGATTCAATGAATCTGTTGAATCCCAACAGATTCAACAGATTCTGTTTTAATGGGAATTTGTGCAATTTGTCTATTTGTGCAATTTGTCTATTGCACAAATAGACAAATTGCACAAATATTTGTCTATTTGTGCAATAGACAAATTGCACAAATAGACAAATTGTGTCTATTTTTATGGGAATTTTAATGGGAATTTGTGCAATAGACTAAAACAAAATGGCTTAAAACGATGACTTTCAACATTTTCTACAAAGTACATTCAAACGTCCTGCTAGAAAAATAATCTCACCCTCTAAAGGTTTTGTTCCAAGACTGACCTCTATTTAGCTCCATCTATCTTCCCTTCACTTCAGGAAAAAAAACCTCATTCTCACAGCATAATACTGCCACCACTTTGAGTCACTGTGTTCAAGGCGATGCAGTGTTAATTTTCCACTGTGTACAAAACGGCACAGTGGTGAATAAATGTCTTTGTTTTAGAAAAAGGAGCAGAGGCACTCACTGCCATTCTAAGATCCCCCTTGTCGTTGTCTTAGATCAGTCTGTTCTTAGTTATTATGATAGGACTAAGACAGTTTTTGGAGTCTTTTGTCACCACTTCTTTATTCTTAAACTAGTCATTTTATTATTTTCGGAAGCAGTGGATATTTTTGACGTTATCTTTTGAGGTTCTTATCCTTCCCCCCTGCCCCTCATATTTTCACTTTTTCAATCATTTGGTTTCGAATTTACATGAGTTTGATATGCTGTTCCAGCAACTGAACTTTAGACCAGAACTCTGAATGAGACTAATTTATTTATTTATGTATTTGATTATTTACTGTCCAGTTGGATGCTGAGGCTCTTTCTGCAGAGCACTCCTGTTTCCCAGCTGTTTCTGTGCCTCTGATTTCCTTTCCTTACAGCATTCCCTTCCGTCACCAGTGAGTGGCGCTGTTGACACTGGTACCCGAGCCGTCCGTCAGTCTGTCTAGCAGGGATGGGGTGGGAAGAAGGTGGGGGGGATGTTTTATTGTAAGCCATAGGAGAGGAGAGAGAGTGAGAGTGAGAGAGATAGGGAGGGGAAGCACCTCTGCCGCTCTCCTTGCCTCCTCTCCTGTGCGCAGTGCTCCGGCCCGACCGCTCCTACCTTCCCTCCTCATTTCCTCCCCACAGCTGTATCTCTCTCTCTTTCTCTCTCTCTCTCTCTCTCTCGTGCGCGCGCGCGCTCTCTCTCCCCCTTCCTGATGCTGGCTCTCCTTCTCTCACGCCACCGAGCCGGAGGAAACCCTTGGCAGGGCTGGAATGACTGACTACCTGTTCTGCATGGTCTGAATTTTCGGGGAGGGGGGAGGCGGATTCTGCGCGTCGGCAAGGAGGAGAGTCGAGAAGGAAGAAGGGAGGCTCTCCATCCCCGGGGGAGATTTGATTTTACAGTAAGCACGCGCAATGTCATTCCAGCTTCCTCTTTTCGCTCGTCTCGCACCTCCCGTCTACGCTAAAGCTAACCGGTGAGGGGGGGGGGGATTGCTAGAAAATGACAGCCTGTTGGGAATATGGCCGGATGTTGAATTTCTACTTGGGAGTGTACGCCAGATGTTTTTTTTTTCTTTTTGGTGTGATGCGAATTATGCTTCTTTTCTTTTTTTTTTCTCTCCTTCTTGTCTTGTTATGACGTGCTGAAAGAGAAGAGGTGTGTTTGCATCGATCACCCACACCCTCACCTTATTGCATCTCAGCTGGCCGTGCATCAATCCATCCGAGGCCGAGGTGTGTGTGTGTGTGTGTGTGTGGGGGTGTGTGTGTGTGTGTGTGTGTGAGACAGATAGAGAGAGGGAGAGAGAGGTGGTGGTGGTGGTGGTGGGAGGGGGGGGGCGTCGGGGGACGGACTGATGAGGGGGTTATGGCTGCAGCTAAAAACGCTATTACTTTGTGATTGACCTAAATATGAGCGATATTTGTGAGATTATCACGCGTGACAGCGGCCCCGGCACGCGCTGGCTGCACGCCTTTGTGCAGCCCTTTGCATTGGGGACGCCTGGACGCTGGGAGATGTTTCCATCGGCCATCTCTGAAGCATGTGCGCGGTTGAAGTGCACCTTTGCTGCTTGTGCGCTGTGGCTCCGGCCCGCCTGCCTGCCTGCCTGCCTGTGTGCATGTTCCGTGATGATAAACTAGAAAACACACTTCCGTTGTCTTTGTAATCAGTCTCAGGCTGTTATTTTGTGTTTTTTGTTTTTTTTTTGTACACTCCCTGATTTTGGAGAAATGAATCCCACTCATTGTGTCTCCAAGATGACTGTTTGAAGTCTTCAGGTTCGCTCTGTTTAATGTCTGTAAATCGGTATGCATGGAGGGCTCTTTGTGTATTCTGGGTTAGCTCTGCCTTTCAGCTGGATATATTGCGTCATGATCCTCACTCAGACGCTGTGTAGACTGGGTAATGGGGTCTAATAAGGCAAACGTGATGCATAACATGCAAAAAGGGATCATATGCTGGCTTGCAAATATTCACAGTTGATTATTTTGGTCATATTACATCCACAAGGGTCTTCGATTAGGATTTTAGACCAACACAAAGAAGTGCATACATGTGACGTGTAAAGATGACGACGCTTGTCTTTTTGTGATATCAGATTTCAACAGCAACCTTGTCACATAATCTCCACTGGATTAAGTTGGGTACTTTGAGTGGACCAGGGTTTTCCTGGGTTTAACACCGTCTCCCCATCAAGTCAAACAAAGGCAGCGTGATGCTTCCACCGCCACGTTAATGATTGGCATGTTGTGTTTGTTTTCCACCTCTCAAGAAACTATTTTGCACGTTGGCCTTATCTGACCAGAGCATCATCTTCCTTGTGTTTATAGGGCTTCTGGTGGCTTTTCCAACAATCTTTCCACACTTCCACAAAGCGTATGCTTAATGTTGAATTCTTGCTGTTTAACTAAAGAGCTTCAATTGGTCTTTAAAGTCTTTGCAGATCATCTGTATTTATGCTGAGATAAAAGAAGGTGAAGTCTATTAAGATTCAGGGCTTCACATCAGTGCTAGATTAAAAGATTCTGGACCACTTTTGAAAAATACTTGGCTATTCTACATGAGATATTCTATAAAACAGTTTCCGAGTCATAAAGTCTTTATATTATTTGTGAAAACACAATTAAGCTTAGCCATTGCAAAGTTTTTTTTTTTGTGGAAAAATGACAACCTTAGACTGCAAAATTATTAAAGCACAATCTGAGTTTTATAACACGTTTACTCCAGTTGTTAAAAAAAAAAAAAAACACTTTAGGATTCATAACTATTGCCCAAACAGTGTGAAAATCACGTCTTGCCTCATTTTAATAATATTGTGTGTACCGTCTCGTTTAATGAGCTGGATTGTTAGATCTCCAATCATAACTGAGTCCTAGGCAGACAGAAATCCTGTTTGATGGTAGATCTTTTAAAACTTGAGCTCCTGCTTTTATGAGTTTCTGATGAGGATTTTAATTTATTGGAGATGTCAGATAATGATAACCTTCCCCTTTAAATGTCACTTTTCCCTTAATTAGCCATTTGGCTCAGAAACTAGTGAATGGTCAACAGATTTGCTCACATAACAATGCTTTGTACAAAGCCAGGAAAGATGCATTTAGTATGTTGTGTAAAATATAAAATACTTCTCCACTTTTGCTTCCCAGATGTCCTTGGGCAGGCCTTACTTTGGATTCCTTTCTGTAAAGGCTTCACATCAATTTGCCCTTCGACAGTTCATACCTTTTTTTTATATTCATGAGGAGGAATTTTGTAAACAAACCCTTGCGTACTCCTGTACTGAACCATTGCGGTTCATTTTTCCTGTCAGTTAAATATTTTATTTACATTGATCCATATTCATAAACATATATTCAAATCTTAGCTATAACTTTTTTTTAAAATGTAGTATTTTTCTCCTATTTCCACTGATTGTGGTTCTGATCCATGTTGGGGGCAGTCAATTTTAATATAATATGAGACATTGTAACCCCTGACCTCTGGCGGCTGATGGAAAATCAATTGGAGTTACTTAACCATGCTTCCTTGAAATAAATTCAAAGTAGACTATAAAAAAATCACTGTTAATCAACAGCAAAAATGTGGCCGAGGCCGGCACAAACTGACAAATATTTGTTACATCACGTCCAAATAGGAGACGACTGCAGGCGGCTCTGCTAATCCCAAAACTGGAAAAATATGAAATTGAGAAAAGGGCAAAAGGATCAGCATCCTTACATAAAAAAGGATATTCTTCATTATTTGCAAATAGTAAACACTTCAATGCCAGCATTTATTTCCCCATGCACCAAACTCAAATAGGACTCAAATGGCTTACTTCCTAAACTATAAACTACAGTTACTAGATAGCTTAGCAAGTGTTTCCAATCTGGGATAAAACAGCTTAAAAAAAAAAAAAAAAAAATCTAAAATACAAAGTCAAAATTGCAATACGTGATCAAAAATAGACTCAAGAAAAATACTACACATTATCCAGAAGGAGATGTCCTTTCTATACATCCACTCACAGCTATATAGTCACCAAAAATGATTTTTTTGTCAAGATTCTTTGACCCCTTTTAACTCTTGTGTAGCATATTTTTAATGTGGAGGGTCAATGGACAGTGTGGTTGCCACAGCGATAGTACTTTGTTCTCCTTTTGGTTGTGGAACTAGAACTCTCCCATTGCTGTCATTTCTTAATTCTCTTAAGGAGGTGTTGAAGTTCTTCCTGGTTCTTTTGTGACCTTCTGGATTAGTTGTTGATGTGCTTCTGGAGTAATTTTTATAGGCTGGGCAATCCTGCGAAGGGTTGACACTGTAGCATGATTTGTTGCTTTTGTTGATAATGGCTCTCCTTTTGCATGAGCAGGGTTTTTTTTATTTTTATTTAGCGCTCATAAAGACAGTTTGTTCGCTGACTGCTTTAAGTTACGTAAACCACGACTCGAAGCAGGGCTGTAAAAGCACACAGGTGAAGCCGCCAGCCGCTGTTCTCGTCACACAACGTCGCACTGATCAAAGAGCTTCTTTTCCCTAACGCTGCGTTCCGGTAACACTCTGATGCTCGGTTACAGGAAGCCAGAAGTCTTTAGAGTACATTCATCTGTTAGTCTGGGACAAGAATAAAACCCCCAACACCACCCCACCACTGCCTCCCACTTTTCCAGCCCCATTCTCTCAATTTTTTTCTCCCTAATTGCCAAGGATTCATGGTAGATGGTAGAATGACCGGCGGAGCCATGTCCCTGAAGTAGAATCTGGAAACGTGATGCACTCTGCCAGTGGTTCAGGGAATCCCTTTGGAGCACGTTATCATCTCTTTCAAAAGGTTCGCCTTCGCCTGTTCGTCTTGAACGGACGTCATTAAGTTTTTATGATCAGATGATACATATGTAATGTGGACAAACTTCAAAAAACTTTTGCTGTCTTTATTCAAAGCGTTTTGAGGCGATGAGTGCTCACTGTAAATTCAGTCCGTCTCACAAGATATACCACAAATAATTCACTATCCCATAAAGTTTTATTAGCTGTATGTTTCTGTGATAACGGGTTAAGGCTAACGGTCGACTCTATTTCAGCTCAGTGCTTCTTCACGTTGGCTGCATATAGTCACCCACACCGCTGGTAAATCTGACATAATACCAATAATGTATTTCATTTCCACTAGATTATCCTTAAGTCACGAAGCTGTCCTCCTCCGTCTACTTGTAATGCGAACGTTAAATAACTTATGAACATCCATAGTCTAACGTGATATAAAATGACAATGAGGTACAACTGAGATTCATTCAGTTGCAAAACCAGTCACTATGTGAACCAGCGAACCGTATGTCTGACCCGATAATCTCTGTTGATAACCTTGTTCAGGAAAGGAGACACGGGGAGTACAGGGGGGGAGGCTGTGTGTTGTCGGGTCTTTGTATTCCAGTTATGACAGAACCTGACTCATATAGCAGCATGCGGCTCTCCTCTTTGCATCGGTGAGGCGGGATATCTTGCCTGGTCAACAACTTCTATTTTACTTTTTTTAACTGTAAAATCACTGCAAGCAGAAAAAAACAGTTGGTGGAAAAGAGAGGACAAGTAGGGGGTGGGGGGCTCGTTTTTAGTAAAAGGTTTGGTTCCTACAGAGTTTCTGCTTCCACCATTATGATTAAAAATGCCATTACTGTGAAACCCTGTTTGTTGATTCTCGAAAACAAACTTGTTTTCAGTTGGACTTCAGACTAACATTATAATAAGCGAGTCGTTTTGTTTGAGTTATGTAGATTTAGTCATGAGTCACTATGGCAGATCGACAAATTTGGAGATGATACTTTTTTTTTTTTATTCTTTTTTGACGCCTTAACCTTTTAAAAACGAATACTATGAAATAGTACTTGCCTCCTTGCTGATTTTATATCAGACAAATAAAATTCTCGTTTTGTTTGAAGATTTTATTTGTTGAGCTATCCAAACCAATCTAGGATGTGAAGAAGCAATTACCCCTCGACCAAAAAAAAATTGCCCCAACAATATCCATTAAATGCTTATGCTGCATTGTAAGACTCAATCCTGCTCATTGGAGAGAATTTGTCTCGGTTTCTTTCCTGCTGCATGACCCAAAGTGTACTTCAGTTTCAAACCATAAAGTGATGACTTGACATTCTTCTCCAGGATTTTCAGTGGAGAGCAGAATTCGGTTCCAGCAATTACAGGAAGTTGTCCAGGCCCCGAAGCGTTACCAAGCACTAGAGCACCATATTTGTTGGTGTGATGCTGTTGTTTTTTTGTTTTTTGTCCTGAAATGCTGTTAATTCAGATGTAACAGTACACACATCTTTAGAAAGGTTACACGAGACAGGCTTTTGTATTCTTTTTGGTCAGTAATGGTTTTTGCCTTGGAACTCTCTCTTGATTTCCGTCTACTCTTAGTTTTTATACATATGTTAAAATAATGAACACTGACCTTCACTTAGTGCAGGGGTGTCAAACTCATTTTCATTTTGGGTAATATATTAACAAAACCAATTAAACTGTTAATATATCAATAAATAGCTTTTCCTCCTGGATTTTGTGATTGTGTTAGTGGGCGGGGGAAGGAGGGGGGGGGGGGAGGTTTGGCAATCAAAATCACAGATTTTATGGTGCCAATTTAGAAATATTTGTAAGTAATTTTTACAACATTTGCGCTAAAGTATGATGGTAAATGTGACTTTTTATTACTCGCTGTATCAGTTACGGACTACAACTTCAAGTAAGGCTGAGGCATCAGTCACTTAAACTCAATATTTTGGACCAATTTTGAGAAGATTTACAGCAAAATCAGAAAGAAATGTGGAGATTTGTTGATTTTGTAAGAATTTTGCAGATTTGTGAAAAACTGGAAGGACGTATTGATGCCATTTGGGGTCTAGAGGGTCACATAAAAAAGCCACGGCGAGCCAGATTTGATGCCCGGGGCCTTGAGTTTGACACTTGTCACTTAGTGCTTTACATGTTTTGCTCGGTTCTTTTGTGACCTCGTGGAAGAGTTATCAGATGTGCTCTTTACACCATTCACTAATTTCTAAAAATGTCTATTTTTAACCCTTCCCAGACTGATGTATTTCACTGACGTCTAATCTTTTCTTGAACCGGTTTGACACTTTGCTCATTGAAATATTCTCTCTGTTGTCAGGCGAGTCCTATTCTAGTCATTTCTCAAACATGTAAATGTGACAAATATTAAAAACACATGATGTCTGTAAAGGAGCAAATCAAGACCGTGCGAGTATGAACTAACTTCAGTTTAAACCGTATTGAAAGACAAAGTGTTAGCTACTAAAACCGCATTCAATTTTGGTCCTGATCTGAAAATAGGCCATTAGATATAGAGTGGAGAGCTGATCCGTTCGAGTGGTCTCATTGTTTATTCATGACAGGATTTTTAATTTTTTTTTTTTAAGTACATAGCTGTTGATTCTTATAATCAATAAGTGAGGAATCGCGTGGCTTCTCCCCACTTCAGAAACTTCGAGCTCCAGATGAACCGATCTTCATCTCCAGCTGATCATTTACCAGCAGGAGAAAAGAGACACCGCATAATGGAAGTAAACAGTTGAATAACTACTTTCTGAGTGTGTGTAATTGGATACAGTGACTGAGGCCTTACCATGCTGACGTTGACCTTTGCCGCCTGCGCGAGACATAAACACCTGCAGCACTGTCCAGTCACGGAGCTGAGGTGACTTATTGACTATAAATCCCCATCTTCTCTCTTCAGCATCCACTTGTGAGTCGGGGAGGTCCACTAATGGACGATTTTTGAATAACAGCAACACTTTGCCTGTCTGTCTGAGCCACAGAGTGGCTTAGCCTCTCTTTTAGCCTGAACAGGCAGTAGTGCTAGACTGGCTTGTGTGGACAGGATAATGGCTGTTTTTTTTTTAATATATATGGTGTTTTTCCTGCTCTTTCAGAATGACACAAAAACAAATTCTCCCACAAAATCACTTGACATCTGTTTGCCTTCCGTTTTTTTCGCCGTGGGTAAAAACAGACGGGTAAGCAAGAAAAGCGCCGTATCTGTCCCAGTTCTGCTTCATAAACACACAAAGCAGGCCTTCTCCTGCTCAGCCAGAAGGTCGCAAAACTATTTTAATCACTGCAGCACATCACTGAATTCATGGTTAATTGACAGGAGTCTTTCGTCTCTGCGTTTAGCCGTGAACGCGTCACGCTCTCTGTGTTGTTCCAACCCAGCGTGTCGTTTTTTTCTTGTTTTTTTTTTTTCTCCTCGTCTCTGGCAAAACTCGGAACCCTTCGCCGCTGAGGGAGACGGTAGCACTCCTCCTAATCCACCTCTCGTCGCACTGCTCACCCAATCAATCCCCCACGGAGGCGAGCCGAGCGTTGCCAAGCTGTGGTTTGCCAAATTGCGGTTGCCTGGACAACGCAAGCTACATTTTTTCTTCTTTTTTTTTTTTTTTTTTTTTTTTCTTTGCTGTGATGTCAGTACAGGTGTGTGGCGGCAGCGGCTTGGACCGCAACAGGACCGGCCCTTGTTGGAGATAATGAGCTGGACTCCGCTGTCATGACAATGACTCTTTGTGTCTGTGAGCGGAGGTCAGCGAGGGCCGGCTCACAATTAGCTCGGGGTGTGTCAACGAGGCGGTGAGTGGACTGGTTCTGGACTTCCACACAATATGCCAACAAAACACATTCAAGTTTGCGGCTGTAACTCTGACAAGTTTGACGTGTGCGAGCTCTCTGTGTGCGGTGTATGTCTTGCGACGATACAGTTGAGTACAAAGTTTATTCCAGCAAACATAGTCACGATAACTATGTTTGCTGGACGATAAATTGTCCCAGTAATCATTGCGATACGCGATAATACTGTTGTTTTGGCACCATTTTCAAGCAATATGGTGATAACGGCAAACATAATGCAAGTTTGCCTTCTGAGAGACCAATACATTTTAATGTTGTAAAGAACACTTAACACTTGAACTGGAGGATATTTCAAATATGCAAAATAAAATATGACAACCAAAAGAAAACAACAACAACAACACGTACGACAGAAATCATAAATAAAGTGTAAACAGAATTAGTAATCAAAATTGAAATTATAATTTTAATTTACAATTGCTTATTGCGACAGGGTTACAAGTATGTTGTTGGATGCGTTTAATGGAGTTTGAATGAGTGAGCTATACATCAGGTTCCCCGTAAAATGTAAATGGATGAGAACCAGGGTACACACACGCACACACTCACTACATCAACATTAACATAGCTTCTTCCCACTCCTTTCAGAGCTGTACAAATACAGTATTTGACTTTTTATTCCTAATAAAAAGTCAATTAGTGTACTAAATACTGTATTGTGCTTTTTGAACAGTGGGAGGAAGCTGGGGTACCCTGAGAAAACCCACTCATATGCTGGGAGAACATTCCCTTACCTGAAAAAAAGAGCAATATGTTGAAAAAAAAAAACGGAATTAGAATATTTCAGGAAATGTACATATTTCATCACTATTTAGATTATTTAGCTGTACTACAGTAAAACGTGAGACAATTAGCTTTTAATTGGACCTCATTCATATTTAACGCAGCAGATCCTTTATTCAACTTTAAATAAGGCATCAAGGTTAACTCCTTACGATAAATGTCTGCTTGTTATGGGCTTTAAAATCCTTGCCTTCTACTGCTCTTTATTTACCCTCCTTAATTCCAGCAGATTGCTCTGTCAGACACACCGACAAGCCTTTTTAGATACATTTACCAGCACACTCCATTATCCTGACATGAGATGTGGTTCTTGTAATATGTATGCTCAGCGTGCCCTTGTTTCCGTGCGTGTGTGTGTGTGTGTGTGTGTCGGACTTGGTGGGTGTTGGAGGACCGTCAGCTGCAGCCCGACAGCCGCTCTTTGTTCTCACTCTTCAATATAAGTGGGCCTTACATAATTACAAATGAGCTTCTTATCCATAATGCTGTTAAAAAAAGAAAAAAAAAAGAGAGAGAGAGAGAACCATTATGTCCTGTGGAGATTTTGGAGCTAAAAACTTATAAAACAGAAAATAAAAAAGAGAAATGAACTGCACCCCGGTTACACTATTTTACCATCATCACCCTGAGGAGAACAAGCTTTGCTATGTGTTACGCGACGTCTGTTGTCAGGAGGAGATACATTTTGGAAGACATTTCTAGAGATGCACCAAGCAATGGACCAATGTTCTCCGGATTGGCTCTAATCCTCAATCAGCAAGTTACGTCATAACTTATTTTCGTTTTCATCAAAAATTCATAGAAATCTTTGGGCTGGAAAGGCATCAACCAATTGCGACTTTCTTTAGGTTAATAGAAGTCAGGTCAAGGTTAGCGTCTTACAGCTGCATCTCAGTAAGTTAGAATATCATTTATACAAATTCTGGATGCAAATTAATTATACACTTAGTGATGGATAGATTGCAGAGTGTTTGTTTCTGTTAATTTGGACGATTGTGGCTTGCAGTTGGTGGAAATCCAAAATATTATATCCAGTAGAGACATTTTTTTAAGGCTTTTAGTACAGGAATGTTGTTTTGTGGCCTACGCAAATCACGGGGAAAGACTGCTGACCTAACAGTTGCCCCGCATACGGTCATTGATAAGGAGATTGAGATGCAAAAGGTCACTACTTTTCAAAAATTATATATTTTTGACAAAATATCTTATTCAACCAAATCATTGGAAAGTTAAGTGGAAAGAAAAGTGTTGCATTTTCATATCTTGTAAGCAGTAATTGTCAAAATGAACAAAATATTCAAAATTCTAACATTTTCCACCACTTTAACATAAATGTGATTTTTTTTTTTTTTTTTTGGCTTTATATTTTAACCCACTTCCACTGTCCGCTGAACAAGGACGTTGCGAGATGCGCTTTGGCTTTGCCAAGTGCGACTTTCTCGCATTGCTTCCCGTTGTTGCTGACACATCAGAGCGGTTTCTGTCGGCTCTGCTGAAAACGCCGTGATTTCTTTGTATTCTGTCGCTTCAGGCTGCGTCCTTGATTGTTTTCTGAGCAGTAACGTTTCGCTGAAACAGAACTTTAAATGCGTGAAAGTTGACCACTCAACCAATTAAACCCTAAGAAGGTTGAGAGGTTCTTCGCAATGGCAAGCTGGCTATATCTGGTCTTCCTGTAGCAGACCTTTATTTGGTGTTTTTTGTTTCGTTTTGTTTTTTTTAGCATTCTGTATCCTTTAAATGGCATTCTTGGGTGCCTGCAGCTCTCATTAGTTTCAAACCGTTCTGCAGGCATTTGCTGGCTGGCAGATTCTCTGTACGCGCGCGGCAGAGGAAGTGGCGGCTGGCCCGTGTGCTTCTCGCTTTGTCTGGTTTTTAATGCCTTTTCATTCACCGCACTCGTATACAGCCAGCGCCCCGGCACCCGCTAATCCTCCTCTTTATCTTAAAGGTTTGCTCAGCACTTTGCTGTCACATTCAGAAGGCTTCCAACCCAAGATTTCGTGGAGCACGCCTCGTATAGGTCGCTCTGCTGCAGTCGCTGGATATTAGTATACTTTAGAGTATGCATTTATGGCATTTCAGCTGTGCTCTTAAATTGATTTGTAAGTCCAGATGAAAGTATTGGTCTGATTGTTATAGAACGCCCTCTGTGACCTGTGACTTATCCTTTTGTGCAACTGAGAGCTTGACATTTTAGCTTTATTGTGGAATTATTTGCAGATACTTCATGGCTAAGTCCTACTTTATATTGACAAAACATGTCACATAAAAATAACTTTAAGTGCGTATAGGAGCAGTTGCAGCTGAAGACAGCCATTACAAATAAAAAAGGAGCGTATGGGTAAGTAAATAAATTAGCCCCTGTGACATCTTTTACTGGATGGTGGATTTTCGTTTTGTTCTGCTTTAGTTAGACGTTTGTCTTTCTCTGTAAATTTTACTTTCACGACTAGCAAAGTGAATTCTTTCCTGTCTCGTTGTAATTCTTGACTTTTCTAAAGGGAAAAAAAAATCAGAAAACAGACAAGCCGAGTTATATTTAGTACATATATTCAGACACTACCTCTGCTGACAAAACTCAACCAGATTATCCTCTTTTCCATAATCTCCAACATTTCATTTTCGCACATATTCCATGTTTTCAATCGCTTTATTCATTGCATTCTTTGGCGCCGTGTTGCTGTTGATTAGTCCGGAGACTTGGATCTTAGGGGAAATACAGGCCAAGGTTTGCAGAGCACAAATCTGACTGGGGAAGCCAAACTGGATGTAAATACTGGGAAATTTAGAAAAAAAAAACAAAACATGATATTCATGATGTTCATATCATAAAGGCCTAAAGACTTTGTGCAGGTTCACTTTAGGCACTCTAAAGATACAACAGGAGCTAAGACAAGGTTTTATATCAAAGCTTTTGTGTTAGGCCTCCATTTTGCTTTTCAAATGCATCCTTTTGTTTCACAATTATATGAAATACCAAAAGCATGCATCAATATTTGTGGTTACAAAAAAAGATCAAAGCATTATATTTCAAAAAAATCTTTACTACTGAAAATCTGTACCTCTGTCTGCAACAGCTTTTTATTTTCTGACCTATAAATCCACGATAAAAAAAACAACCTTTTTTTTCTTCCTTCCTTCGGAAATTGTTGATGTTGCTGTGCTGTACGTGGGAAACATTAACCAAGGCAATTAGCTGGAAAGGTCTCGTTATGAGATGCTTAGGCGCAAAAAAAAATCTGTGCAAATATTGAGGGTGTTGTTTCCAGTCTCTGCCTCCGAAACAAACCCCTCCGCCTTCTCTCCAGCTCACAAGGCCACACCCGCGCTGTCGGATCTCCGCTCCGGGTTTGGGATTAACTGGACGCAAGGTCGTCATTGATCCGCCCGCACGGACATACACAAACACAGATCTGATCAATAACCTGCCTCTTACCCACTGTTAACGAATGAGCTCACAGAGTTTCATCAGAGTCATGCTTACTGCCAAATGACATGATTATGTTTAACCCTGAGCCTCCTTCATGTGTCTGGAAACTTATTTTACAGATGGATTAATTTTTTTATTTTTTATTTTTTTTGGCATCAGCTCATCTGGGACTCTGCTGAGTTTTTTTTTTTGTTTTTTGCAGTGACCAAAATGATATTTTAAACAGCTTTTTATGTCAGACAGATAAGAGGACATGCACACGTGGGAAATGGTTGAAAGTGAAATGAAATCAGAGGTGCTTTTTATAGCTGGTGTGAGACAGCTTTCAGACCGAACTTAAGCGAGGGTTTGAAAAAAAAAAAATAAAATAAAAAAACTTCTCTGCCCCATATAGCTTCCTGTTAGTCATTTTCCTGGAGATATTCTCTTGAAATCCAATTGGCTAACGCTCTCCATATGCCACAGGCAGAGAACAAACAGAACTGGCTTCCGAGGACGACTTGAAGGAAGTGTTTCGTTTTGTTTTGTTTTTGTTTGTTTTTCTCGTAGTGCTTTTTAAACTTTGAATTGTAAGGAGTTGCCAGGTTGAGCTGGTGACTAAGCAATATGTCTGAGTGATTAAGAGAGTTGCTTGGCTGCAGGTCAAATCACTGTGAAGTTTTCCCTCCGCTGGCTAACATATTGTACTCCATGTGCTTCAGCATTGCAGCCCAGCACTGGGAATTCCTTCACTGGGCTTCTCTCAGCTGCTGCTGTGACATAAAAATTGTGTCCTTACGTATCGTAGCCTCCAGGCTGAATTAATGAATGTCATTGATTTGTTGCAGTTATACAACATTGTGTCCCGAGCTAAATGTCTTTCCAGCTTAATTAATGGAAACCATTGATCATACTATGATAGGCTTAATGGAGTTCTTTTTTTTTTTTTCTGGAGTTATGTTGATGTTTCACCGGAGGCACATTTCACTGCTAGTATCTTTAAGTTGAAAAAGATAACAAGGTTCATGAAATTGCTTTTTGAAGTCTTTATCGAGTCTTGAACATGGCTCCTACAAACGGTCTGGAAAAATATGGGAGTATGGAACTGCTTAGCCTTTCTAAACACTACCGCTTGATTCACATCTCCCTTCACTGCTTCATCTGGGATTTCTGCAATTGAAGAGTATTTCTCCTGTAGAATTTCAAGCAAGCCAATCAGTGAACAGAAGAAGTAGTGAATGATGATTTTTTTTTGTTTTGTTTTAGAATTGTAGTTTGGCAAAGGCAGCGGAGGAAGTGAACAACCCGTTCTCTCTTTGCAGTGGAGGACGGTTGTTTGTAGCACACACAATTTCCGATAAGCTTCATAGCGTCAAACTGGTGCATTTCATACGTCCCGGCCAAATGTTAGCAATTGGGTAAAATTTATTTTTGTTTCTCAATAGCCGACGGCCCATACCCTCTCTGCAAAGCAAAGCGTAGAACAATGGGCTGCTCTTCACCAGGGTAGGACTTAGCAGTCTGGAAAAGAATACCGAGAATAGGAATACTTGTATTTTCAGATTTACTTCTCTGTGCATTTATCCATCCAGACTGCTGATGTGATAGAAGTTCAACTTGAGAAGAACTCAGTGTGAAGAAACTAAATCTTTTTGTAACTATAATTTCAACAGCTGATGTGGTGGGTTGCAAGGAATTGTGCTTTTACGATTACTATGATGTGATTTGGTATTTCAACCTGTTGGGATGGTTTCCTCTAGTGCACGTTAAAGATCAGAAGATCAAATGAAAGAAACTTTGCGATCTCATTGGCACTAGAAATGACTATTGATCCTGGTCATAACTAATCTGACATGATCTGTTTTTATCTCTAATAAAAAGGAAAGTAAAAACATATTGCAGCTGTGCTCAGTTCGTGTTGCTAGCAGTAGCCCGCTAACTATTTGTTTGTGGGACTCGAGTTCCCACAATATTTCTACTGATGAAGCCCCATCATATTTCTTGTAAAGGTAAAGTCTGACATGTAAATAATTATCCAGTTGCTTTCGGCAGGTGACGTCATCTGGTGAAGCTGGTGTGTGATGTTATTGTAGGAAGTACTTTAAGCCTTCCACCCTGTTGTATCTATGTTTGAAACTCTTATTTTGAAGTTAAACATAAAGTAGTTCTTCAGGTGAACTGCTGTGGTGATGGAGTGTCGCTTGTTAAAGAACATTTTAGAAATCTTTAATTGTTTGTATGGCAACATTTCAGATTGTTGGCAGAAAGAAAAATATTGTCAGCAGCTAACAGTTAGCCACGAAAGACTCCATGTGCTTCAGTGCTAGCTAATGGGGATAAATTAAAGGGCCGTTTCACAATTTTTTTTAATTATCTGATCAGACCTTAATGTGATAAGAAATTCTCCACAGTTTGATATTTATAAAGTCATTTTCTCATTTTGAGAAAAAAACCAAGCAACAAGAACAAAACAAGAAGCAAAAGTATCGAAACAGAGTATTTTCTTTTTTTTTTCCTAAGCCATTTCAGACTATTCTGACAGGAACAACTCATTTTCTACATGCGGTTGTCGATGTAACGTGTCAAGTTCCAAGATACCGATTTACAAGAAAAGTGTAGATGAGGCTGAATGGTTTTGTGAATGACGTCCGGACAGATCCGGCCAAATTATGACTCAAAATTTAGCACAAATTGGAGATATCAGCTGTCCCGGCCTTACCTCCACAATCTTGAGAAAGTGATGATCAGCAGGACAAATGGCAGAGCATGTTTTCACAAAGCTGGCATACCAGTCCACCTGTGAAAAGCTTTATCTCGGGTTTGTAGCCTTTTGTTGCTTTGGCTTTGTGTGTGAAAACCTCTTTAATTGTGCTAAAAATTAACAACTCCTGTCGTTACCTTTGCTTTTAGCATCAAGTACGGCTTTGTTGTAACATCTGTCGAGGCGTATGTGGTAAATGTTATCCACTTCCCAACATTTTCAGTGTTCTGCAATCTATTAAATGTTCAGACTAAATAAATATATATTTAAAGCTTTAGTTTTCTTTCTGTTCTAAATTTATGTAGGATCACTTTTAAAGGGGCAGTAATATGTATTTTCCAGGTTCATAGTGCCATTTTATATCAAAATCAACAAACTCCGTTACCTTCATTACCTTCAGTTGATGTAAAAATGCTGCATATCTAATGTCACTCGCAAATTGACGCCTTGAAATTGACCTCTGTCATTGCAACAGCGCTCCTCCGTTTTGCCGTTTACAACTGTTCTTGGGGAAACGGCTTGTACGATACGCAGAACAAACATGCAGTTTCGCCAGGTGTTCGCTGATTGCTGCTGCCGCTAGTCTAGAGGAGCCGAGTGGGGAAGGCGGAAGCTCGAACGGAGGCGGAGCTTTGTGGAAATGGGCACTAGGGCTGAAACGATTCCTCGATTGATTCGAGTATCTCGATTATTAAAATTCCTCGAGGAAAATTTACCTGCCTCGAAGCTCCGAGTTGTTGACGAAAGCTAAGTTTTAGAGGCATAACGTCCCATCTTTAAGTTCGGCCAGGGGGGACTTTATTGATTTATGATAATGCCTGGGTTTTCATCGTTTTGGGGGACCAATAAACATCTTTAAAATGACCGGCGTGATGCCTGGAGTTACGGCATCAGAACATTGGGAAGAGGCTGCGGGAGTATTTATACAGGTGAGCGGATAGACTGAACACGGCAGGCGGCTGAATAGTTGATGGTCCGTAAGTGTAGCTTTACGGACGAACCGCACAATAAATTTCAGATCCCGGTCTGAGCAAACGGGTGGCGGAGCGCATCGTACATGGCTG
>CAEGAE010067326.1:0-10200 GCA_903067095.1 Girardinus metallicus | reverse complement strand
TATATATATATATATATATACAGTCACAAAGTTCTAGAGATAATGTTTCACATATTACACCAAGAAACAGAGGTGTATAACTGGCAAGTGGAAGAAAAACTTTCCAGTTACATGTTTTTAAATTAAAAATATATAAAGTGTGGTTTTTCAGTTTGTATTCAACCTCCTTCACTGTGGCAGTAATGAAACCAATAATTTCCAGAAGTCACATAATTAACTTCAGAAATCCACAGCTTTAGTTGAGAAACTTGTTTTCTTTATAAATCTGACTTTTATGAGAGAGAGGTAGGAAGAAATCCATTGTTGAAATAAAGTCATAAGAAGTCCCATTTGCATGGAACCACAAGTCATTTATGGGACACAATGAAAGGCTGGTAGAAAATTCTCTGGACTGAACACAAATACGTTGGTGTATATACAAAATTATGTGTGGATAGAAAATTAACACCCTGAACACACAATCATCACAGAGAAGTATATCTGAGGCAATGCGCTGCTGTGGGGATGCTTTTCTTCAAAACGGGACCAGAAAACTAGTGAGAGCTTATGACGCTAAACAGAGGGAAAACTTACTAAGAGTGGACAAAAGGCCTGAAACTGGGACGAAGGTTTGCCTTCTACCACAACAGCAACCTAAACATTTTAGATGAAGGAATATTTATGTGTTAAAGATCAAAGATCGGAGCTCTAGAGTATAATCTGTGCCTGGCTTGAAAATTGTCTAAGAAATGTTACATGAAATGTGATTGAGCTTTAGCAACTGGTTATGAAGAATGGCTTAAATTTTAGGCTCTATAGACATAAAAATCTAATAAACACGAAACACTAAAGATCTGCAATGCTGCTCTACAAAGCATTAACTTGGGGAGAGCCAACTGCAAATGCACACCATACTTGCATTTGAAGAAATATCTTGAAAACCATTTATCATTATTCCAGTTCACAAATATACACTAATGTGACTTAGTCAAGCTAGCGCATAAAATCACAATAAAAGCACATGAATACTTACGCAAGTTTCATGTGAATTGTTTTGTTAAGATTTTCTCACAATAATTTTGCATCTTCAAACGTACGTAAATGTGATAAGTGCAACTGTCAGTCGCTCTGTTTTTATTTATTTTATTTTAGTAAGGAAATTCAATGCTGAATGTTTTGACAGTTGTGATCTTTCTTTGCGACGAACCATTGAACTCGAAGTACAAAACAGTTTAAGTTACTCAGGATCTAAAGGTTCAAGCTGGAGCACCAAGGGGCTCAGCTGTCCGGGGTTGCAGACCTGGACCCGGGCCATTTGCTGCATGTCTTCCCCTTCTCACTCAACCATTCTTCCTGTTCAGCTAATGAATGAAAGCCACTAGTGGGACAAAACCTTGAAAAACAAAAACAGTATGTGCCACCTCATCTAACCCAAAACATTTTGGTGTGTTCTCACCACCTTGACCTGCAGCACATTAAAACCATGTGCCAGTAGAAAATAAAGAGGATCAAAACAAATTTGTCTGTACCATTTCAAATTTTATCATGTTAACTGCTATTCAACATATTACCTGGTGTTACAGAACACCAGGTTTTATATAAGCTCTAAGTCTGTAAGGTCTGCAGGCCATCACCCTAATCTGTGACACATTTAGGGCTGTTGTAAACAAATAATTTAGTAATCGAGTAATCTATTGATTATTCTTACAATTAATCGAGTAATCGGTTAAAAAAATCATAAAATAAAATATTGGTAAATCTGGCATAACACCGCTGTTACTATCAGATATCAATATCTGATAGTAACAGATCTGTCCAATTTTTCATATTTGAGCATCCCTAACAGTTACGTTTTTGTAGTTTAGAAAATTAACTTGTAACAATAATGGCTCACTTTCTAAGTTAACCTGAATAAGTGTTAAACATAAATCTGAAATTATATTCAATTTAATAATAAAGAGGCAGGCTCACAAATACGCTTATAAAAATGTCTATGATCCAGCTTTTAGTTTATGTTTTCATCTTCAGCCAGTTTAATAGATAAATTCTCACCTTGCCACATACCTGTCAAGCTTTGGGTTTGAGAATACGGGAAATTTTGTCTGGAGTTGGCGAGCAAACGAACGTAAGATGGGGGTGGAGGGGAGGAAATAGACCAGGGGACAGACGAACGTACGTCCGGGGGGGTGGGGGGGGGGCTGGACGGGGGAGACGACCGAAAACCTAATGTGGGGTAACGGAGGTAATATGTACTTATTTTCTTAGTGTGACCTTCGTCCGTTACACTAAGAAACTCATGTACTGCCACATTGCGCTCTGCCACCCGTTTGTTCAGACTGAGATAATATGAAATGTATTGTGCGGTTCGTCCGTAAAGCTACACTTAGACTGTAACCATCAGCCGCCCTCCGTGTTCAGTCTATCCGCTCACCTGTATAAATACTCCTGCATTGCTCTTCCCGCCGTTTGCTCTGAATCAGCAGCTCCCGGAGGAGAAAGGCCTCCGTACTCCAGGCATTGCGCCGTTCATTTTAAGGATGCCTATAGTTCCCCCAAAAACGATGAAAACCTGGGCATTATCATCAATCAATAAAAGCCCCACGGGCCGAACTTGATAATTGGACGTTATGCCGCTAACACTTATAACACTTAGCTTTCGTCAACAACTCAGAGGCGGAAGTGAGAGCGCTATGCAACGCAAGTAAAGTCCCGGCCGGAACACGCCGCACTAAATAATAAAACATAAATAAACGACGTTTCGAGGCAGGTACATTTTCCTCTAGGAATTTTAATAATCGAGGTACTCAAATCATTCGAGGAATCGTTTCAGCCCTAGACACATTCCACAGATCATCTATTAGAAAATTGTGGGTGTGCACCGATAAATCTGCCCCAACTTCCATAATTTTGGAAGATCGGTGATCGGCCAGTACTTCCTCATCCACTGATCTTATCGGCCAAAATCGGAATCAGCAGATCAGGTTTTAAAAAGACCAGTAATGGGTGGTTGTCTAGAAAACTACAGTCGGTGCACCCCTACTACATCTTCCAATAGTAATAATATGGTTGTAAACATGATCTGACAAGTGATGGCCACAGCCCACACAATTCCTTAACAGCAACTAAGGTAGGTGTCTCTAGTTCAGAGGAGTCCTGCCAGTCTTACCTGTGCATAGTCCCTCTCCAGCTGTCCTTTCTTCAAACTGTAGCTCCTGCAGACAGAAAGACAGACTTTTTTAAGCAAGTGGCAATAGAGGGATGAACAAAAACTGAAACCCAATTGGGTTGATGCTGAAACACACATTTCCCACCGCAGCTTTAAAAACCTTAATTTGGAGAAACATTGGACTCAAGAAAGAAATTAAGTGTGTTTTCACAACTTCAAACATTTCAACATAATGTTTTAAGCAGATCCGAACAGATTGTTCTAAAAATAACTACATCTTTGACCCACAAAAAAAGCACCAAGCAGGGCTCTCATGCCCTGCCTGTTACAAACAACATCCTAGCATCAGAGACGATGGACGCCCTTATCAAAGCTTGGGAATGTTCACCATGAGAAGCACAACATTTCACTGTGACATAAAGATAAAAATAACAGCTAAGTATTTCTGTAAAAAAGAGCAGATTAACTGCTAAAATCATTCCTCTACATACTCCAACAAAATATCCCTTTTCAAATGAATTATAGCTGCCACTCGGCCCTAGTGCATTTAAAAAAAAGGATTTGAATGTCTCATCACATTTGTTTCACATGGCTTCCTGACATATGTGCAGCATATCTCATGATTCTCATCAGTGTGTTAAATCATCTTCTCAGCCTAGAGTTTTCATGACTTGCTGATGCAAAGACAGAGCAAGAATCTTTTACCAAACTTGCTGATCTGTCCAGGCAGGTCAGACACTGACTACACATGTGCACTTCACATAAGCCATCCTTTTAACTTTAATAAAATTGTTATAATGACTTCACATATGAAAAGAAATACCTCTAATGAAGCATGGCAGTTTACATGTCAAGAACTTTAAACAGCAATACCACAACAGCAACAGAATGCCTCATATTTACTGAAATGTATTTGTATATTTTAGTTTGGTATGATGCTGACACACATTGTATAGTCAGAGTCACAACATGCAAGTCGAAGAGTAAAGGTCCTGGGAAAAGTTCAGAATCGTAATTGAATGTGACAGATCCAAAAAGTTAACATTACAAGCTAAAAGACTACAAGATCAAAGTTCACTCCATAAAGCTGCAGCTTGTTTAGACTGGGTCATAATCTTGGAATTTTAGCAAAGAAAGCCTTTTTTGTTGTTGTTGTTGTTGTTGGTAAAACTAAAAATTAAGAGTCATCACAGATTTTTGAAAAAAGCTTCCTGATAAAAAAGCTTAACGCAAGCTGAGAAATAATAATAATAAAAAACACATATTGACAAAATAAAAAAACTGTCTTGATTTGTTTATTTCAACCCCAGACAGATGTGAAATCGCACATGAAAACCTATTTCCAAAAGTTTTCAGTTTGCATTCACATGGAAATGATTCACATTGTGTTTCTAAAAGGTTTCACTCTAAAGCCTATTGTCAAATTTTTGCATTTACACTTTTATTGTGTAAATGATAGGCCAAAATACAACAAAACATCTATTTTCTTGGTAATGTCGCATAAACACAGTCAGAGTGAAACTTTTTAGAAATGCAAATGCAAAATATTGCTGCGTAAACAGAGCCCAAGAGTACTTGATCAAAATTTTTCCTAACTTATTTAAACCAAAAAACTAGAGTAAATCACTGGTTGTTTGGGAGCAATAGGACAAGGGAGAACTGACAAAGATTTGTTTTTCAGCAGTCGAGATCTTAAACAATAATAAATGTGACAACAGCTGTTTTCACATGTAAATGTGTTGAGGGGAGAAACAGCACTGTTGCCTTTTTTGTTTTTCACATGCAGAAGCAATTTCCCAATCTACCTGAAAATATGTATTTAAATCACTTCTGTCTTAAAAGTAAAAAAAGCCAATGTGTTAAAAATGAAATTACATGAGAAACTAATATACTTTATACCAGTGATTCCCAAACTTTTTTCTCCTGCCCCCCCCCCCCCAGTGGTTTCAAAATATTTTCTGCCCCCCACCTCCTTATGGATTACAATAGAGATAGTTAGACTCTGGTTTTCTAGTCTTATGATATGTGTGACTGGCGGCGTGGAGGTAGAGAGAGACTCCCTGTGATACGATGTGTGACCGGAGGTGTGTAAGAGACTATTAGAGACTCCCTGTTACACTCTTCCATCCACCCACACGCACATCGTTCACTGTTTGCTTGTTTTTGGGGGTTTTTTTTGTTTGTTTTCCCATTTATCCATACTGCTTCCTGCGCCTCCCCTGCAATGGCACGGCACCCCCGCCCCCATGGGCCCCACAGTTTGGGAACCTCTGCTTTATACAAAGCGTAAAGTAAAGGCAAGCCCTACTCAAATACAATCATAAATTGAATGTCTCATGTTCTGTATAAATCAGATATAAATCAACAATTAAAGGCAATCCACAGATATGTTAAAGGTGTTGTGCTCTTTAAATATTATTGTGAGCAATTAAATGTTGACATGTAGAATCCAAACCCATAAGAGGATTCAAACAGTGGAGGAAGACAGATAAAAACAGAAACAGCAGTGCAGACAGCATAATTACAGTCAATTCTCTCTGCAAATTACAGAGCAAACAAATAGGCCAGTTCTCCTTGTCAAACGTTTCCCTTGGCATGTTAAAGCTATTTTTTCGAACATGGTCGACTTCAGATCTCAGCAATAACCAACTGAAACTAGAAAACAAAGTCAATAGATCAAGCACATATAATATAAAGGCTATATATATATATATATATATATATATATAGATGTATATATATCAATCAAAGTAACCAGCTTCTGCTTCCAGTCAGCCGCAGCAGTTAATGTTCAGCTTACCCCACCCTCGGTCTCTATCAGCTGAAATCTGAGTCGGACCAGACACATCCGGCTGTGGATTTGAGCAATGAAAGAGAAACTTCACAGGCCTCGTTGGCGCAGTAGGCAGCGCGTCAGTCTCATAATCTGAAGGTCGTGAGTTCGAGCCTCACACGGGGCAAGTCTTTTATAGCGACACAATTCCTTCCAAACACTCTGAATGACAACAGATCAACAAAACAAATATCAGAAAGCTTCCAACTTTGGTACTTCAGTCCAAAAGGTAAATGTAGAAGCTTTCATCAACCAGAAGTTGACATAAAACCTCATTTGACAGTGAAGTAAAACAACCCTTGAAATTTAGAATAGGAGGAACCTGATCAACTGTTTTACATGAAAATGCACCCAGACAATCTCTAGACTCTATAGATTCCTTTAATTTTCTCAGCAGCAATCAGATCAGTGAGAGTGAAACGCCTTGCTTGGGCACACAATCTTGGCATAAAGTTGATTATGATTATTCCGAGAATTATCACATAAAAATGAGGGTTAGGCACGACATATATATGTATATATAAAAAAGGCACTGCTGGGATTCGAACCCAGGATCTCCTGTTTACTAGACAGGCGCTTTAACCAACTAAGCCACAGCGCCACAGAAGCCTGTGCCACAAGAAAACACACCTTATACCGCGATATTGTTCTCTGCTGGTCTGTTGTGCCCATCCCTGTTTTTGTTAGGCAATCACTCAAGACATGGTGCTCACCAAACAGGAAGAGCAGCACAGTAAAGTATGTTTCTGTTAAACTTCAAAATCAGCACCTTTGGCTTCACCAACAAAGACAAGAGTCCCAATTGTCCAAGAATCACTTCTTGGATGCAATACTTAGTAGATTCTTATATATCATAGGACATGATATGATGCTCAGGACACCAATATTATACTAAGCATGATCCAAACGCCCACCCCTGATATAGCTTTTAGTGACTGTGATGCTAAAATTCACATATGAAGGTGTGGACACTGTGATGATGCAGAAGAGCAGCAGGGACAATGTGAGTAGGTTATGATTAGAGTTGTATCACTGTGATGCTTTAAAAGTGCTTTACTGTGGTAAATGTTGACAATCATTATAAAGATAAATATGTCCAAATCTTTATTATGCTATCGGTTCATATGGGGGAAAAAAAACACATAAGCTATGTCTCAAAGATAAATACCTTTCCATAAATTAAAACCACCACAAATAATATACATACATTTTGGCATGTTGATATACAAGGAGCTGTACAAGGAGCTTTTATGTACCACAATCTATTCTGCATCTCATGTTTACTAGACAGTTACACCTTGTTATCTGATTGCAGAACCTGCAGCCTAAAATAGGAGTTCCTAAACTGGGACTTCATTTAACTTGATATATAGTGTGTGGGATCAGCGATTACCATTTAGCAGTTGAACAGAAATAGATGTGAGCCACACTTGAAGTAATAATAGTGCGTTATTTCCTGAAAATCTATTTATACAAAGACTTCATCAGCAGACAACAGCAGTTCTTATCTACACTGTATTACCGGTGTATTTACTCAAAGCAAAGCAAACAAACACCTACGTCACAGCTGTTTTTAGGTTTCACCACACCTTTCCCAACAAGCAATCAGTTATCAAAAAGCTTCTTTGGTTGCAAACAATAAGATGCAAAAATTGCTGAAAAAGTTTTAACACTTGAACCCTGCATGTAGTTTATCTGGTTAATTTTTTTCCACGTGTCACACACCCCCCAAAAAACTTTGGCGCCCCACACTTTGAAAAGCCCTGGTTCAGGACTTCCTGGATATAAACCTTTTTTCCCTAAGGCTATGCAATTACCACTGCTTATAAAATGCTACAGTTATGAATTGTGCTGTGACAAGATGTTGACCCACGCAAACTAACTTCTTGTGATTTTCTATTAATGTTGCCTGTTTTTATTCTCTCTGCTCGACTTTTACGTCTCAATGCTATATATTTGTGTTAGTAAGGTGCCTCAGAAGCACAGGAGAGAAACCAACACAAGTTCAGAGTCAATATGCACATCAGCAAACAAATCGCGCTGGGATCCCTGGGCATGTCTAGACCATTCATGATGTCATGGTGGCATTACAGCAGAGATTGCATCTGTAAACATAATTGATTTTACATGTTTATATGACACTACTCATTCTTACAGCAGTGGAAAAATGTTAACAATTGTGAGCAATAATACGTTGTACTCATCAGTTGTATTCCACTTCTTAAATACTGCTCGTGCTGTTCATTAATCTCTGCACTCGTTTTTTTTTTTTTGTTTTTTTTTAATTTGCCTTATTTTTTGCTCTCTGCTTCTATTATTCTTCCTCCACTATTGTTTCCTCCAACACCCCTTCTGCTTCGTTCTGCTTATTATTAATTCATCGTTGTATCTGCAAGGCGTATGAGTCAGGAAATCATGTCAGCATCGGCTGTGCGAGAAGTGCAAACAAGAAAAGAAAGAGTGAATGTGCCTGATGGGAAATATTTGAGTGCTTAAAGAGTGGCCAAGAAGTGGATGAGTGTCTCTATGTTCATGTTCTTAAGGATGAAAGAGTGTTTAGTTTAATGAGGTCAAGGGGTTCGCCGATAAAAAAAACGAGGCGTTAAACATGAGGAAACAGCTGAAATCACTGGTTAACGGCACACTGACTGAGCTCAGCCGCCTGAGTCACAGACGGAAATAGAGACAGAAGAGAGCAGTTGTGTTTTCACACTGCATGATCACCACAAGACGCGGCGCGGGAGATTCTTCAGATCACGTAGACGCTTTGCTAGAACGTAGAAGGGTTTTATTTTATTTAGGAAAGCTCTGTAAATCTACTGGTGGAACACAAAGAAAAGCTCAAAGTGATGTTACTTATGCAGACATCCGACTAAACAAACACTCTGCATTAATAATTATCTGCTGAAATGGTTGCCACAAAATATTTGACTCTTAGAAAATCTTTATTTGTTTTATTTAGATTATTTAAGAAAATTAAGCTAAAAGATTAAACAAAAAGATTTTGTAATTAGTAAAAACCCAACTCCTAATGCTCCAAACAAATAATTTACACAATTTTCCCATTCCATCAAATAAATGATTATTATTATTATACGACAGTCTGATTAGAACAAAGTACAGTAGAACAATATCACAGTCAGCTGCTGAAATATAACCTGTTAAACAGATCTCTGTGGATACATGGACTAACCGTTCATTTCAAAAAGCTATTTTCAGGGATTGTCACTTTCACAGTGTAACAATTCCTCTACAAAGTGAAGCCAAAGATGATCAATCTCTGCTCTTACAGGGACTCAAGCGAAATGGGAATAGTGGGGCTGTGTTAATGCTGATTATGATTAATAGCACTTTTTCGGTTACAAGTTCTCTGCTGTTAAGAGCAGCAGCTGAGGTTTTCTGCTGCATAATTCTGTGAAATACAGAGAGAATCCTGCCTAATTCCTTTTCCAGAATAGTTTTGCATCAATCTGAGGTTTTGATTTTCTGTTCACCGTGCATTTAAGCCGCACAAAACAGGACCCTGAGAGAATTCTGGGTTCAAATTGATGATCTTCATCTCACTACTCAGCATGGAGAGCCATTACGCTCTATTGATATGCACAGATAATTCCCAGGAATCGGTCAATAAATCTGTGTGCATCGCAAATTTCAATTATCATTTTCATAATTCCCTTCCAGCAGGACAGGACGAGAATCACATTAAGATTCCAGTCAAATCCTGCACCATCAGGTACAACACTAGCACTTTTACTGATTATTTCATGATTATTGATGTGTCAGGAAATTACAAACTGCAAATGTTCTCAAAAAAACGTTTCCCTTGAGCTGAAAACATTTTAAAGACTTAAAGACATAAAGACATGTTCTTGTCATTCATAAAATACACTGCAGGAAGGCAGCAAAATGGCATGATGAACGCCAGTGTAACCAAAATGAAAGGAATACAAACTAGGGCTGAAACGATTCCTCGATTGATTAGAGTACCTCGATTATTAAAATTCCTCGAGGAAAATGTACCTGCCTCGAAGCTTCGTTAATTTATGTTTTATTATTTAGCGCACAGTGTTCCGGCAGGAACATTACTTGCGTTGCACAGCGCTCTCACTTCCGCCTCTGAGTTATTGACGAAAGCTAAGTTTTAACGGCATAACGTCCCATCTTTAAGTTCGGCCAGGGGGGATTTTATTGATTTATGATAATGCCCGGGTTTTCATCGTTT